>CM070617.1:54592328-54825732 GCA_036346255.1 Ampelocalamus luodianensis | reverse complement strand
TTTGTTGGCTTCCTCTAATAATTAACTTGCTGTTAAAATTATTTTTAGGCATGTTACTGTTGTTAAAGGAATCATAATACAATTAAATTGTGCTCATTTTCACATCTTTGAAAATTCATAGAAAATGCATTATAGCTTCAAATGAGGTGAATCCAATTGGGTTGTTCATCTTATGAGGTGCTTATTTACTGTAAAAATTTCAACTTCACCACCTTTCAGAAATTTATGCCAAACAATTTAATTATGATAAATAGTAACAAATTGCATTTTCAATTGAAAGTAATTGTTTTGGTCATAACTTGCATAAAACCTCCAAATAAATTGATTCTTATTTATAAATTCATTATAAATCATGCTCTTACTGCTGTAAAATTTTCAGAGCATTTGGTGAAGGTTGATTTTTGAGTCTTCTAGATTTTTTCGTTTCATCTGTTCCTATTCGCTTTGGAGTGCCGACGAGTGTGTTGATCTTGAGAGTGTCCCTTTGCAGCAAACTGAGCAAAACCAGCATGGCAAGCAGTTTCATCATGTTAATCCCTTTATTTTAAAGTCTAATATATTGTTTTCAACTTGTATGTATGCATTGCTATTTTGTGTTAAATTGGTTAGTTAGTCCTTTCGATGCATAGCACTGTAGGTAAATGATATTCTACTACTACCCGAGCCTAGGTTATTTGTCGTGATTAGAGTTCGTTGGATGAGCTCTTGTCACTTAGTAGATTAAGGTGGTCGAATTGCTCACCATGCTTAGTTATCTAGAGTTTTGGACGATCATCGATTTAGTCGATGATCTTGATCACACAATATTAATATTATTCCATTATGTCCAGCCTTGTGTTTTACTACTTTTGCAAATAAAAATTGAAAATAAAAATTATATCTTGATTTGGGCACAATGGTATGTTGGTGTGATCTCGTGGTGTGATTGAATGGTGCCTAAGTCCCCAAGGACCGAGTTACTTGTGTCACTAAGCCAGCGCTTATTGCGTACTAACCACACGGAGGGATATGGGACCTCTGACTAAATACTTTGGGAGTTGTTAATCTGAGTTGCGGGTGGTTAAAACTGTTTTTATAAGGAAGAGCACTCGCATTGTTGTGGTCTGGCGATGCAGTACACCTATCCGGTTGTCGCGACTTTTAATTAGCATCATTCATTGGAAATGTCTCGTTAGACTTAGCCATGCTCGCATACCCAAGGAAGTGTGCTAACCGTGGTCGTGGAAAGCGGTCTATCGTGGTGGGTACATTGGTACACCTGCGAGGTTTAAACTATTCGAATAGCATCGCCCTAGGTTATGGACATTGCTTGGTAAGGTCGTGCAAGAACTAGACTACAACCTTTAAAACTTAAAACCGACATGGGTGGTATGAATGGGTAATTCATGCTATTGTTGTGGTGACTTGGGTTAGTCACTCAGATGTTGTCATCTATCTTTTGTTATTATGATATTCTTGCTGCTATTTGAACAATGAAAGTGGATTGCAAACTTGCTTTTTAATGTATTACATTATTGCAAATAAAATTTGCTTTGCGCTAAAATGAGCCATACAGCCTCCACTCAAATAAGCTTGCATGTAGTATATATATAGGTCTGCTAGCCCACACGCCGCTTCTTATAGTATATTTTTGTACTCATTTGCTTTGCTTAATGTTATTTGTTGCAGAGGAAGAAGGTGAGCCCCAAGGGCCTCACTTTTGTGAGATGTGCGGTTTCTGGGACGACTAGTTTGGCGGTCCGGTTGGTTGCCTTATGGGAAAAAGGGCACACTGATTGGCTTTTGTTTATTGCCATCTTAAGGCACCTTTGCTCCGCTATTTACTTAGTCTATTTATGTCATTTGGCCGTCGGCCCTCTTTTGTAATAACTCTTATTGTATGCCTCATGCTTGGTAATGTGATGCTTTGGATTCTATGTCTAGAATAGAATTGATGCACGATTTGTGACGGGGTGTATAACGTGATTGGAAGTATACATATCTCGAGGCTTGGTTTATTTGATTTGTAATGCTAGGACCAAGTGGATGGTCAAGTATTACAAGCGTAATAAATCGGGACTCACAAGATAAACCGTTTGCAGGAAAGTTCATTATCACAACAGCTTCCACCAATAACCGTCTCGTGATATGTAGGGTATCTCGATGGTTCTGGTGGAAACCGCTTGTGATAGTAGGTTCTTCACAGATTTGCTTTCAATAAAAACCGTCAGTGTTGTGAGTTATCACGACACGCCACAAACCGCTTGTGATAACCGCCTGTTATCACAGTATACATAAATTCACGGTTCAAAAAACTTAGTGATGACTGCTAGGAGCCATCTATGATGACCTTGTCTATAGTAGTGTTTGTACATGCACCAACATGAATCAATCCGTGATTAGCATCGAGAACAAATTCTATTTGATCTAATTGCCAAAATGTATAGAAACAACGCATCTAAATTGAAGAGCACACTGCATCGATAACTTGTTAAGAAATCGGTAGTTGTCGTAGCATTGACATAGATCAATCACTCTATGAACACCAAAGAGGGACAGTAAGGTAGAGGAGAACCAAGATCTTTTATTCATCTCAGATATCTTTATATGTAGAGATCCTTATATTTATAGCCCAAAGGGATGAAACACCTTCATGGGCGGTTTAGTCTATTTGTCTATAATTATATTTCGTAACACTCCTCCTTGGGCAAATTGTTTTTTCGTTGATTATTGCAATTGAGTTGGTATGTATGGTGTATGGATTGAAATCTTGGGATTTTGTGGTCGTGTTTAGGTTTTGCAATTTTCAGCCTAACCTCCACCATGCCACGCTGGCAAGAGGGCCCACGGGACTAGGTCCATGTCTACTCTCCGCACAAGAGGCTTACATGGCCTCGGTGAGTCTCCGTGTCTCACCGCACCAGGCCCATGTGATTGGTTCTGCTCAAGCAACGAGTGGTAGTTTTTGTTGAGGAACCGTCACGGCGAAGTTCACCCGAGCGACATCTCGTGAGACAAACTCGAATCGTAAGAACAATGCAAGAACGCAAGAACAATCAAGAAATGTAATAAGAGATTGAACACGAGAGATGTAGGGGTTTCTTGCTTCTCTTTATTCCTTCAACAATCGATCACATTTACAATGAATAGCACCCTCTATTTATAGGCTACGACTCGCTAGGGTTTGGGATGGCGCCCACTAATGGGCCGATCGCAGGTCGCCCATGGTTTCCCAACACTCCCTTGGGCACCCATCCTTCATGTCCATGTCTCACAAAACTCCATAAAAACCCAGTGGGAAAAATTTGGAGAAAGAGTACATGATACACGTTCACGTGGATGCACGAATTGTCTCATTAAAAACCTTGGCGAGAAACTTCAGAAAACTCGCCAAGGGAAAAGAGTACAATCCACCCAATTTCATTTAATCTCCTGGATTTATTCTTTGGGTACTGATCTTCATGATCAAGCTTTAATAATGAGTTCGTGAAGGTTCTCCCTCCGACTCGTGACTTCTAAGTCTCATCATTCCAATTCATGTATGCATCTTTCAAAGTTAGACGTTGAAAGTGACTTAGTGAACAAATCGCAAGATTCTCACATGACTTAGTATGCAAGATTTAAATACGCTCATCTTTGCAATTCATGAGCACGTAAGAACTTGGGGTTGATATGCTTTGTGAGAGGATTCTTCACATAACCCATCTGCATTTGTGCAACACAAGTCGCATTATCTTCATACAAAAGTAGGGTTTGCGCGGTATTCAATCCACACGATCGCTAGATGTGGTGAATCATCCACCAAGCCAAACACATTCTTGTAAGGCCTTGTACAATGCTATGATCTCCAAGTGGTTCGTCAAGTCGATACAAGATATTTCTTAGACGATTTTAATGGAATTGCAGCTCCACCACATAGGAGTTCATAGACTGCTTATGATTTATCGTATGCGGGTCCTACAAGTACCGCTCATCCGCATTGCCATTCATAGTTAAGTCTTGGTTCTTTCAGAGAATGTACTAAATTCTTTGCTTCTTTGAGGTATCGAAGATGTCCTTTATCACCGCCAATGCCTTTGGTAGGTTCCGCACTATACCTTGCTAGTAGGATCACCAAAAACAATGTCCACTCTAGTACGCTTTGCTAAATACATTAGTGCTTCTATTGCACTTCAGCAGGGAATTCCGGTCCCGTGACTTCTCTCCCTCTTCTTTAGGTCTCAGGTCTTTGTCTTGTCGCAAAGATCTCCGACCATTGGCACTTTCAAAGGGTATGCCTTTGCAAAGTCGAACCTTTCTAACACCTTCGAGTGTAGGTCATTAATGCACTAATATCTCTTCGTGGGCATGCCCAAGTTGCAAGCTCAGGCAATATTTGGTTTTCACCCAAATCTTTCATTTCAACTCCGACCTGTAAGAGCTTGCTTTTTAATATCCTTCGTGGTTCGGCGATATTCAGATCATCTTCATATTCTAAGATTATACAAAGTCCATTTCAGATCATCGTGATAAACACAGAGATTATTCTCATTGTTCACGTAGCCTTTCTTGCATAGAAAGTCGCCTGCGATTATACCACATTCTGCCTCGATTGCTTAGGTTCGCATAATGACTTTCTCGAGTTTCACATCGCATATTTTTATTTGCTCGCTTTTGATTCAGACGAGGATACATTCGTGTATCTTCATATAAATGTCCGAATCCAATATTTCATAAAGGTATGCCGTACCCCATCCATCAATTTCACTCTAACTTCAAGTTCATCGCCATTGAGATAAATGTCTAAAGGGGTTTCACCATGACCGGGAATATGTTTCTTCATAATCATCTCCGGATGTTCAATGAAACCTTATGCAACGAGCCTTGCTTCTTTTCATTTCTCTTCAACAAATATCCACTCTATACCCTCACGGGTGCACAAAGGAGGCGACGGGCTTACGGCCCAAACGCCCTTCTTTATTCGAGAGAATAATTCATTTCTATTGCCTTCTCCCAATCTTCTCAATCTGATCTTTTCTTTCATTCATGAGCGATGCAGCTCGAATCAAGATTGATGATTGTGGCAAGTTTCTTTGCAAAGTAAGTGTCGACATTGGTCGTTGTAATATTCAAAGGTTCTCCCGAGGTCATAAAGTTTTATAACTTATTTCTTCAAGGGGCGATTCTTCTAATACTTTTACTTGCTCACCATCGCTTCCAATTGCGGGCAAGTCCTTTAGTTTTTCAGCTCCGATGTGCGCACACATCCATGCCGATGTCTCCTTCATGGGGATGTTCACCTCGTATGCCTTTCCGAAGGTTCCATACCTATGCCAGTCTCAACCGCCTCTCCTGTTCGGGCACTTCTGATTGGTCAGGTCAAGTCCTTCTTATCCTTTTTCACCAAAGGCCCCGGTTATTTCGGATTTGAGGGACCGGAGTTCTCGCCTTTTATTATGAGGCCTCGACGGATTAGGATACCTTCAATGGTATTTCAACCCTCTCCGCATTGCTTGCAGTGCAAATGCTACTTATTCACGCCTTCAAATCACTAAAGTAGTCCGCGGTTGATTCACTAATACTTGCAAATCAATTATCTTCCTGACTTCAATTGTCTTCTAGACTTCAATTCAATTATCTTCGATCGCAATCATCTTCGACTTCTATTTGCTTCACTAGTGCGCGGTCATATGCATAGATTTCAATTATCTTCTGACTTCAATTGTCTTCTAGACTTCAATTGCTTCCCGACATTATTATCAAGGGTTGATTTCCCTAATGACGGAAACTAACCTCATCTAATGTACTATCGAATCGGGCATTATACAAATCTCCAATATATGGTCCAAATACTTGATTATGGATGCCGCCTCATAACCAACGATATCCCGCACTTTCGAGAAGACCCATTGCGCCACGTGCGTGGTGGTATAGGTATATAACCCTTGCAACCAAACCTCGTGAAGATGAGAAGTTTTCATCGTGACCTTTGCGCTTAGTTGCATAGTTGAATGGATGTTATGTCGACGGCCTAAAATTGACGAGAGTCGCACGAGCAGATCGCATGTCCCCAACATATAGTTGGTAAATTACAATTCTTCAAAGTTCTCTAGTCAATTCTCAGTGCGGATGTGCGTATAGAATGCTCAACTTTAATTCTCATTTTCATACAATAATCATCGATGCCTTCGAGTACATTCTCTGCTGTCCATTCGTATGGACTTCACGTGATGATCGGGAATTATTTTTTCAATTGTTAATTATCTCGTAGATTTAGCTTGCAAAAGCATGGTTTCTCATAGACAATAAACATACGTCGACCATTCCGAGGAAGCATTGATGAGCACTATAAAATACCTAAATGACTTTACAGGGCTGATAGGATCAAGAAATGTCTCCCCGATACGATCCAGAATGCAGACTTCATCTTTCGCCAGAGCAAAAGGTCTAATAATTAATTTCTCGTGGCACATGCTGGGCACACAAAAATCTTCCGATTCGAAAATTCTTTATATTCATATTATGTCCCCGTGAATTGTTAATTATATCTCTCATTATCTTAAGACCTAGGCGCATAATCTATCATGCCGAGATAGATAAGTTCTGAGCTTCTAAATACGGTTTTCAAGGCAAGATGCATCGCAGTGCCTTAATATTAGTGTAGTATAGCCCAGCCATATGAAGGAAGATATTCTAGTGCTATTTTTCACTTTCTTCACGCTTTGTAATGAGGAGGTATTCTGCACTACACTCTTCTTCGCCTCTACATGGAAACCGTATATAAATATCCTTGAGAGTTCTAGTCGATTCTGGTACAACAAGTCTTCTTCAATGACCAGTTGTGCCCGCTGGGAGTATAATTATGGTCATTCCCGAGTCTATTATACAAGTATCGCATCATGACATTGTCGTGAAGACTCACAAAGATTCTTGCCGATTGACCGAAAATTTCCATTTCTCTCGTGATGGTATTCATTGTGCCGCTACATGTTAAGCACACTTCCTCCATAGGGCGCCACACGTGTTCTAATATAATGTACTTTATTAATATGTAGCAAAGCAAGCAACACATAAATAAAATACTTCGATATCGTAACGTAATTTGCTATTATAAAGACGGAAAATAGCCTTGCAGACTCATAATAAGAATTTAATTCTTTGCTCTCCTAGAGCTTGCAACCATTATTCAATAATTCAAAAATCGCTTCAATTACAAATCGCAGTTTCTATAAAAGGTCCGAAAGTGCAATGCGCTGCATCGATCTAATAGGCGGTTATTCAGAACTTCGCCAAATCGGCTCCATGCGCGATCTTCTCTCTTGGGCGCTACGGTGTGCGCCGCGATGTCCAAGGGAGGGATGATGGGTCATATCGGGTCGTTCACATCCATAAGTGCATGCTAATGGATGCGGACCTCTATGCCCGCAATGGCGAGGTGTGCCACATGTCGTTATTTGCCCTTCTTCTTAGACTAAAAGCATCAATAATGTGCGATGCATGACTTTACCCTTCTTGCTCATTCTCATTCGTGAGAGGCTTCATCACCTTGTAGCTACTAGCGTGGCTTCATGGCCAACATTGCTACTAGATGGTCATGAGATATAGTTCTTTCTTAGAACATCATCTTGAGTTTCTCGCAACTTGCATGATGTCAATTAATTAGGCATACCGCATGTAGCCATCTTGACGATAGTTGCGTGCGTGGATTGCACCGCATTCAGTGTGAAAGGTAGAGAGTATTCTCCATCTTCTTCTCATCGTGATTACATTACCACGTAATTGAAGACCGATACAAATTTTATACAAAAATCGCCATGTCGGTCATTCTTCAACTATCGTTCGTGATGCTACCATATTCATCTTCATGCAAAGTTCAAAAGATTATCGCTAGTAATCGCATAAAATGGTTGCAAATTCTCATAATGCTCTTCGAACTCACTGTTCGTGATCCGAATTTTTCTATGCATTTTTCATGATTTATCGCTATTTCCAAAGTGATTAAAAGCAATATAAACAATTACGTATAATCAAACAAGAAATACAATAAATAAATTGCATAGAAATAACAATAACAAGGTTAAATATGCTTCAAATGCAAAAATCGATTCAAAAATTGAATTCAGAGACCCTTTTCTCACGGAAAAGACTTTTCGCTAAAACCGCAAGTTTCAGAGGTTAACACGCGAAATCTCGCCTCGAGAGAATTTGCGCGCAATTTTAGTATTTGTGGAGGGGTTTTCCGAAAATTCCTTATTTGCGTAAAAGTTTTAATTTTCGTAATTACAAGGGCTGTTTTGCAAATTCTCCTTTCTTTTCTTTTTTTTCTTCCGGAAAACAAAATGGCCGACCTTCATGGGCCGCCTCCTGGCCCTGCGCGTTAAAGACCCAAAAGGGGCACTAGGTTTCGCTTCCTTTCCCAAGAGGCGGCGGCGCGCTCCTTCGTGAGTGGCGCGCGCAGAGGGTCGAGGTGGCGCGCTGGCGCGGCGCCGGTGGCGCTCGGGGCGCCGGAGGTCGCCGGGGCGGCGCGCGTGACGCCGGTGTGCCGCGGCGCACCGAGGCCGCCGGCGGCGGCGGCGGCGTCCGATCGCGAGGGATCCGGTGGCGCGGGGCCGGCGAGCGCAGGCAAGCGGCCGCGGGCCGGTTCTGCTGCGCGGCGCGGCGGCGCTGGGCAAACCGGCCGCGGGCCGGCTCTCAAGGCGCGCGCGTGGCGCCGCAAGCCGGCCTACGGACGGTTCTGCGGCGCGGCGGCGGCGCCGGGCAAGCCGATCATGGCGGTGACGCCGCTTCTTTTGCTCCCTTTTTTTTTCGAGTGATGCATGGCGGTCGTCACGAGCGCGACGGCGCATACTGCACGGCCGTGGGCGCGCGGTGCCGGCGTTCGGCGCTTCAGCGCAATGGGAGGCTTTCTGCGCTACGAGCTGCAGCAGGAGCCCGCGCGGGGCGACGGCCCGTGCCGGTCATGGTGGCGCTTATAGCCTGTGTCGGCGCACGGCGCATGCATGCAAAGATGCTTGATATTTACGTGATGCGCTTGTTCTCGCTATGGATGCTATTCATGCAATGTATAACGATCATGTATATGATACAATGTGATATAATACAAGATTGTAACAGCAGGCGCCGCTTCATGCCGCCATGCGCGGCTTGCCGCGCGTTAGCGGCGTGGCACCGCTGCTGCTCCGTGGCGAGACGTGATGGCGACTACGCCGACCGCAACGCGTCGCGAGGTAGCGACAGTCGCTTGCAGGCGGTGCCGTGCACATGGTGCCTTTTCATGCGATTGCATATACAACCTACGGTGCAATCATCATCTACTCTTTCATGCAATCCACCGATCGGCTTGGCCGGCGACTTCAAGTCGGCTCGCGTAGATTAGAGCGGATTTGCACCATAGGAAACCAATCTAGAAAGCCAAATTTGCAGAATTGAAAGCAATCTAGAAAACGATTCAATCTACGAGTGTCATTCATCGACGGTTACCTTTTCGATGCGAGGAGAGTCGATCGTGCCGATAACGTGTTGAGGAACCGCTGCCGCGAGTCCAAATCGAGCGACACTCGTAGACAAACTCAGATCGTAAGAACAATGCAAGAACGCAAGAACAATCAAGAACAGAATAAGAGATTGAACACAGAGATGTAGGGGTTTCTTGCTTCTCTTTATTCCTTCAACAATCGATCACCATTTACAATGAATAGCACCCCTATTTATAGGCTACGACTCGCTAGGGTTTGGAATGGGCGCCCACTAATGGGCCGATCAGCAGGTCAGTCCATGGTTTCCAACAGTTTTGTGACACGTTAACCAAAGTAATGGTAGATCTGAAATTGAACACAAAAGTGGTAGTTCCATAACCATTAGGACAAAATAGTGGTAGTTGTGTGAAATTTACTCATTTAAAAAAAAATGTAAGCTCAGTACTCCACAGAAAGATATTCAAGCATGCAGTACGGGGCTTTGATTGTGCTCCATACATTTGTGTTATCTGATGTTGTTGAACACTAAGTCATACATATATCAGGATAATGTCAAACTGTTCAAAATAAATCAAACAACAGCTGTCTGAGATACATGCCTATTTGTTACTACTCTTATTCACCAACTTATCCACCAACTTTTTCAAGCATGATATCTTGGGTCAAAATCAAACACACAACGGATTATTTCTGCAGGTTTTAGGTACAGTTATGTTCTGGTAGGAGAAAGAAACATTCGGGCATTTCTTGTACCAACCCGTCCGCGAAATTAGTCATCAGGCTCCGTAAACTATACCAAAAAAATTGATCAATGCATATCATTTGGCAAATTCTATAATTGCATCAAGTAAGCTTCAAACTTCAAGAAGATTTCCTGCAATATTAAACCTGGTTTTCATCTGACTTCAGGAATAAAGTCCACTTATCAATTTTATATACTCCCATTCTGTAGTTGGAATTTCTCAACCACCACATAGGAAAAGTGGTTCCGGTTCTGTGATCAGAACGCGAAGGTTCTCCTAAATTTGCATGTGCTGATATTATGTCTCTTTCATTTGTATAATCTGTTTATTAGAAGAGGAGGCCGGGATCCTGCGTTGACACCAAACAACTTTCGCTCTTCAACACATTCATTCGTTATATAATTTCTTCGGTGGCACATGTTTTCTGTCTGTAACGCAGAAGATTCAAAATACAAGAACCAGAATGAAAACTTGACATGACCAGACTTTGCATCTCTTCCGTTTTTCCTCCGACTTTTTTTTCCGTTTACCTACTTCGTCAATCGTCATCACAACGAACTTGATGCAAAAGGGATCACTAGTAACTTACGTAGGCTTATCTGGAAAGGCACTGTTAGTTTAGTTAAGAAAGAGAGAGATACGGACAGAATCAATATCAACATACAAATTTGTTGACAGCTTGACTGTGGCTTATCTACTTTCTACTGGGGTACCTTATCTGAAGAACCGTACCAACTCCCAATTAGCAGGACACATCATCAGATTTAAAGCATTCAAGATGATTCAGAGAAAACGAACTTCACTACAGGATCGAATTGCTTGAGTCATGGGTTTTTCTAGGTCCCCTTATGGTTGGACAGTGGCAGAGTACTTGGATAATCTTCTGAGTTATGAGCAATGAGGGGGAAAAGGCAAAATCTTTTGAAGGCAAGGACGAAATGATAAGTCCTTTTGGCTGGTAAGTGCGTCCATTTGTCCGAGTCACCGTGTACCTTGACAGGACTGATCTTCACACCCTTTATCTACGCGTGATGTTTGGTTAGTACTGTCGTTATTTTTTTTGACGTAATAAAAAAAATTGACGTAAAGTATTGTTGTTATCCTGGCAGAACAATTTTAATTCGCTCATGATCAAAATTGATTTGGCTCCAAGAAGAAACAGTCATGTAACCAACATATCCAACATATCCTGTCTTCTTGGCACCTACCAAAGGACAGCGACTTCGCTCTTCTGAACGCCGGCATGCATGATGCCATTGCAGATATTCAGTCCTTTCATGGTACTACCAGGTAAAAAACCACGTTTCTGCACAGAGAAAATATGGATAATGTACACGTCCCACATGGCACGCAGTCTGGCGCGGCAGAGCGGAGACTGGAGACTTCATGCACTAGTACCACCGGCTACCGAGCATGGCAATTCTTGTGAAGAATGAACCTACCGAGTCGCGACCAAGTCGACTTCGACATCAAGTACAAGAACTCGTTGGTGCAGTTCATGTGTAGTGTTGAGATTAAGTATTAACCACCGGATGTTGGACCGGTAAAACCTCTGTTTTGAAGTGTTCTCGCGCCAGCGCTAGCTACTAGTATTATTTTGAGCTTCGACGGCGACTCTCGACAAATCAACTTGTCGCGTGCCGACGGCTCTGCATGCGCGCGCGCTATATAAGCAGCGTGGCTGTCTCCAAGGTTGGTATCACCAAAGTCTGAGCAGAGCGGACAAACAAGAACAGAGTTAGAGATCAGGGAGCAAAGCTTTCTTTGCGGATTACTTCCATTTCAAAAAATCAATCGCCTCGCTCGATCACAGCTCGCGGCGATCGACATGGACGCCGGAGACGCCATGGAGAGAGGCGAGCGCGCGCCGCTCCTGCCGACGGAGGTAAGCATCGTGATCTCGGCGAAGCTGTTTCAGAATGATCAGTGCCATTTCAGCATTGGTGCATTGTTGATTTATCAAAATTACTTATTCGTCATACGAATTTCACCGGCCGAATTGGCAGGATCATGAGATGGAAAAGAAAATGCATTGTCTCCGTCGTATCTAGGTTGAGCCCTGGATGATGCATGTGGACATGCACCGCGCGAATCAGTAGAGGAGCCAGCAAAACAATTCTAACCTGGCCAAGTTTAACATGGGCATGAACTGAGGTTCACTGTGGCTCAAGAATACTATGTTCTTCAGCTCCAGTGGGTAGTGACGAGCATAAGGTGATTAAAGGCGGAGCCCAAGCAAGTGTCCATCCTGCCGGAAGGGTTGGCTCATCTAGCATGCATAATGCAACCTTTCTCAAGGAAGAGGGCGGTTGCGACACGATGTCGGACTTGTTAGCTTACTAGCAGCAACATTAGGCTAAGTTAAACAAGATAGAAGAGGATTCATATATACTTCCTAAAACGATCAAATCTTTTCTAGATACATCAATATTGAGTTTTAAACATGAGGTTTTACAAAGAATTGAATTTCCAAGAACCGGTCAG
Organism: Ampelocalamus luodianensis; assembly: GCA_036346255.1. Taxonomy (NCBI): domain Eukaryota; kingdom Viridiplantae; phylum Streptophyta; class Magnoliopsida; order Poales; family Poaceae; genus Ampelocalamus; species Ampelocalamus luodianensis. The sequence continues at coordinate 54,813,071 of CM070617.1, read as the reverse complement.
AATTAGGAAAAAGCAAGAAAACATATGCGGATACATCACAAGTTAGCCACTGTTTCGTGTTGCCTTCTGCCCGAAGTTTAATACTTGTGCATCATATATTCTTAACTTCAACACGCACGCATTAATAGATTCTTCTTGCTGACAAATTCTCCAATTATTTTGTCTCCGTCAACTACAGAGTCACGGGATAAAGACTCAAGAGGAGAGCCTGGAAGAGCCACTCATCAAGAAGAGTAAAAAAGGCACGGGTAGCAAGGCACCATTAGTAGTTCTAGGTGAGTTCCATGCTTGTTCAAAATTAACAATGCATCACAAGGTAAAATTGAATTAAATTTCTAGTTTTAGTCGCTCTAATCACAAATACATATCATTTTAGGATATATACAGTTAAACTTTTAAAGGTTTGGCGATTGACCATATGCATAGATTTGTCTCAAAAATTATTTTCATAATATTATAATTGAATGAAGTGTTATAATTATATTATAACAAAAATCAATGGTTAAAGTTGTATTTTGAAAACTATGTCAATATCTAGAACGATATGTACTTATGACACGGGAGAGTAGCAGCTCCTAGATAGCTTTACTTCGAAATGTCAAAAAAACTATGTACAAGAACATTGCAAAAAAAAATTTACCAGCGATGACTACGACATGGTGCAGGGTTCGAGTGCCTGGAGAGCACGGCGTTCAATGGCATCTCGACGAACCTGTTGGTGTACCTGGAGAACGTCCTCCACGGCAGCAACCTCGCGAGCGCCTCCAACGTCACGACGTGGTACGGCACGAGCTACCTCACTCCGATCTTCGGCGCCATCGTCGCCGACACCTTCTGGGGCAACTACAACACCATCCTCATCTCCTCGCCGTCTACCTCCTCGGATGATGCTGGTCACCTTCTCGGCCTTCTTGCCGACCACGGCGGCCGGAACCGGCGCGTCATCCGTGCTGAGCACACAGAGCTTGGCGTTCCTCGGGCTGTACCTGGTGGCGGTCGGCAGCGGCGGGGTGCGGTCGTCGCTGCTTCCATTCGGCGCGGACCAGTTCGATGAGGGGAGCGCGGCGGGCCGGGAGGGCAAGGCGTCCTTCTTCAGCTGGTTCTACCTCTGTGTCGACTTCGGCCCCATCGTCTCCGGCGTTTTCCTCGTCTGGATCCAGCAGAACGTCAGCTGGGGCCTCGGCTTCGGCATCTCCACCGCCTGCATCGCGCTCGCAATGGCCGCCTTCGTGCTCGCCACGCCCATGTACAAGCGCCGTCTCCCTGCCGGCACGCCACTCAAGAGCCTGTGCCAGGTCGTCGCCGCCGCCTGCCGGAAGACCAACCTCAGGCTGCCCGCTGACGCCGACCTCCTCTACGAGGTCAGCGACAAGATTCATGGCTCGGAGTCCCAGCTCGCGAAGATCGCGCACACCGACCAATTCAGGTTTCTTGACAAGGCGGCCATCATCTCGGAGTCGGATTTGGAGGAGGTGGTGCCGGAGCCAGGCTTGACGGCGGCGAGCTCGTCGTCGTGGAAGCTCTGCACCGTGACGCAGGTGGAGGAGCTCAAGATACTTCTCCGGCTGCTGCCCATCTGGGCGACCAGCATCATCGTCTCCGCCGCTTACTCGCAGATGAACACCACCTTCATCCAGCAGGGCACCGCCATGGACATGGTCATCCTCTGTGCCGGTACCTGCGGCATCGTTGGGCTCGTTCGAGGTGCTCTGCGTCCTCACCTGGGTGCTCCTATACAGCAAGGTGATCGTGCCGGCATTCTCCTCCTCGGCGGTAGGGGCGGCGGTGAGCCATCGCAGCTGCAGCGGATGGGCGCCGGGCGGCTGCTCATGGCGCTGGCCATGGCAGCAGCGGCGCTCGTGGAGATGAGGCGGCTCGAAGGCGCGGCGCGCGGCGAGGCGATCGGCATCGCTTGGCAGCTGCCGCAGTACTTCCTCCTGGCCGGCGCGGAGGTGTTCTGTTACATCGCGCAGCTGGAGTTCTTTACGGCGAGGCGCCTGACACCATGAAGAGCACGTGCACGTCGCTCGCGCTGCTCACCATCGCGCTGGGCAGCTACATGAGCTCGCTCATCTACGCCGTGGTGGCCGCGCTCACGGCGACAGCGGACAGCCCAGGGTGGATCTCCGACGACCTCAACCAGGGCCACCTCGACTACTTCTTCTGGGCCATGGCTGCCATGTGCACGCTCAACTTTGTCGTACAGCGCATTCGCCAAGAACTACAAGCTCAAGACGGTCCTCTCCTGATGGTCTGACGCTTTGCTTCTCCTCAACACCGAAGATTCTTTCTCCTTTTTTTTGGAATTCGTCATGGCTTGAAGATTCTATCACATTGCACAATTGCCAATTGGTGATTGGGACAACCGGACAAGTACTTTACACTTGAAACATGATAGTAGTAGTAGCCTAGTAGGATGAAACAGAGAATTTTTTCATCTTTCTTTTCTTTTTCTAAAGAAAGCTGCACTGTCCCTATGGCAGCAACATTTTTTGAATTTTTTTTCTCACGTACAAGTTGAAGTTACCAGTGTACTTCTTTGCTATGTACTCCCTATTTCAGTTCATGGAATGAGAATTACAGTTTTTAAAATTGTTGTCTGAACGCATATAAATTTGGGTATAAATTGAAAACCTAGATCTAGATGTTATCATAAAACCTCATATACAAACGTGCTTTTGATGTTACGTTGTGGCGTAATCAAGCGGGTGGTAATAAGTGGTATCACCAACCAGATGATCTCTTAGAAATTGATTGTGAATACTCCCACTCGCTTCGCTATATTTGTCTATAGCCTCGAAATATCCGTTTCACTATATTTGTCTATTAAGATAATCAACCGTGTTTTTACTCTCTATCTTTACTTAAATGCTTTAGAAGAGTTTAAGTGGTTGTGTTATATAATTTAATAGGGTATCCATAGTTATTTTTCATTAACTATTTCTTAGATTAGTGCTTTTGGTCTGTATGAGTGATGGACTATAGACAAATATAGTAAAACATGGGAGTATCTGGTTACAATGGGAGATCCCACAAGTTCAATGGAGAGTTATTGTATTATTTTTTCATGCTCAGGATCTTTCCTGCAAAACGCTAGAAAATTGCATTCAAGCTAGTCCTTGCTCACGAATATTTGTCGCTTTTGACTATTCAAACGCAAGGACGTGCCATAGGCAAAGCTCCAAGCCCAAAAAAAGCACGAATTCCCTTTTTAGAATAAATATACCTTTTTAAATTTATTTTACATGAATAAAATATTGTTTAGTTACTTTTATGAATAAAATATTGTTTTTTTCCTTAGGCACTTTCGTGTTCGGCCAGGCTCACGCCAAATCGGCCGAGCCCAAAAAAATTGTCCGAGCTAGGTCTAGAGTCGGTCGATGGATGTGTTATTGGGCCACCACAGACAAAGATCAGAGGTCTCGTTAGGAACAAAGACGCTCGCATCGTTTATAGGTCCGTCCGCCTAGCACAGAGGCCCATGCCGTGCTTGGGCCGCTACCCTAGCACGACCAATGCCTGCCGCGCCAGCACGACACAAGCCCGGGCAAGCTCGCATGGCCCATCTGGCCCGCATGTGTTGGAGGCAGAGGAGGCGACGCTGGCGCTAAGGGAGAGGGGGCTGGGAGGAGAGGAGGCTGCGCAACTGGGCGCAGCGGGAGAGGAGAGCCAAAGAGAAAGGAAGAAGGGGAGGGGAAGCGGTGCAGGCCGGCGCTGACGGAGGAGAGGAGAAGGTAGCGCGGGTGACGGGGCGTAGAGCCGCAGAGGGAGAGCCGGAGGGGGGAGGAAGAGGGAGAGGGGAGGCGGCACGGCATGGCCGGCGCTGAGGGAGGAGAGGAGAGGGCGAGGGAGCAATGGGGCGTAGAGCCGGAGAGGGAGAGCTGGAGAGGGAGAAGAAGACAGGGTGGCGGCGCGGTGCGAGTCGACGCTGAGGGAGAAGGTGACACAGGCGAAGGGGCGCGGAGGGAGGCCGGCCAGTCGATGCGGCGAGCGGCGGCACTACTACAGCAAAGTGGTGAAGGTTTTAACGAGGCAGCTAGTTGGACATTAATAAAGCTCTTTTATTATATTTTCAATATGATTGTCTCGTTTTTTTAAAAAAATATATATATATATTTCTGAATTCTACATATTTTTTGAGTTTTTATTTTATTTTTTCAACTAAATGGTTAAACAGACTGCACACCAAATTTCGACACAGCAAGAACCTCCCACGAACTGTGTTTGGACAGCGTCCCTAACACGTGGGTTGGGTGAGACACGCTGATGCCAAGCCTCGAATGTGGATAGGCTGGGCGATCCAGATCGCTCCAAGCCATCCGAGCTACGCTAGTTCTTTTTCTATTGATACTTGGCTAAGAGTTGTAGCATCCAGCGAAATGCAAATCTCCACGTACGAGAATGTCTGATCTCACTTTTGATAATCGTGCCGCCATTGGGGACCACAGGCGTATATGGGTGTATTTCTCCTTTATCTATTTTCTGCCGCTCGTATTCCTCTATTTAGTCCCATCAGTGTGGCCCTGCACAGACTTCCATCTCGTGTGACCTCCCATCCGCATCTTCCATCTCGCCCCTTCTCCCCTCCGCTGGAAGCTCTCCCATGGCGGCTGCACGCCTGCACGAGACGTCCCATCCCACAGCATCTCCTTCCTCTCACGTCACTTCTTCATATCCTCTCTATGGGAAGCAAGCAACCCCATAGCAGTCTCATCTTCTCACTCACACCTGGAGGAGTCCACTGTGCATCCCGCCTCGGCCCAACACGGATTAGATTCCTAAAGTGCATGAGAAAGTTGTTAGTAATCTCTATGCATATGGTATATATCTAGATTTTACGGTTTGTTTATATAGTCCTATAGTATTTAGATAGTATTTATTATGAATTCTAGAGCTTGTGTGGTATCTATTCAGATACGTAGAATCTTTTCAGATATGAATAGTTGTTTGCTCGATAAAAAGGACATCCTCTAATCAAATTTTGTTAACAAGAGCAATAAAGTAACATAAAATCAGAAAAATATTGTTCTGACGGCACAAAAAAATTCTTATGTTCTTGCGCTTGTGTTCTATGGTTCTATTATATTCGTATGTGTTCATTTTGGTTTGAGCTAACAATTGATATCGAGCTCTAGGATCGAAACCCTAGTTGCTACCCAAGAGGTGATCTCGACTCCGGGTGGCATATACGGTGGCGTGGCGGTGCATAACACGGCGGAGCCGCATCGCGCACGGCAAATGGAACGCGACGCACCGGCGGCTTGGCGCAGCCCGCCTCGACGGTCAAGAATGATGTCGGGCATAGCGGAGCTAGCGGCGACCACGCAGTGCAATCGTTGACGAGCGCATGCATTTGGTTGAGTCCATGCATGTAGGAGCACTAGTGCCGAGTCATGTATATGTGTGTTAGTATATTGAGTTAGTTGTTTGCATGCATGTGTGCATGTAGAATAGGTAGTGGTGCATATCGGTGAAATGCGAGATAAGTTGCGCGTTGCCAAGGTGAAAGTGTTGTGTTGGTACTAGACGGTTGCGGTGTCATATTTATGTGTGTGTCCGTAGAGTTGAGTCCGAGATATTGAGGAGATGTGTTCGTCGTCCTATATTGAGTAACAGTTGGGCAAATCGTAGTTAAGACCGCCTATCTCAATAAGTAAGTGTACAAAAATTAGAGAGTGATTTGTTAGTAATATTTGTGTATATGGTATATCTAGATTTTACGAGAGTTTATTTACATAGTCCTACAAAGATTTAGACAATATTCATTATGGATTCTAGAGTTTGTGTGGCATTCCTTCATGATATGTAAAATTCTTTCCTGATACAAATAGTCGCTTGTTCTCAATAAAAGGGCACCCTCAGTAATAAGATTTTGAATAATAGCAAGAGAAAATTAGAAAAGTCATGTTGTTATTCCAGGCACAAAAATTTCTTGCGCTCGCGCTCGTGGTTCCATTATATTCGTATGTGTTTGTCTTCGGTTTAGACCAATAAAAGTATTCCATTTGGAAGGATACCATCCTTATAACTATCCATGACGGTTTTTGTCAATATGAATGAAGATGTCTCTTGGTTTTGCGCACATAGTTCTTCTCATTCTTGTCCACAACCATGGCGAGAGGAACCAAGATGAATATGTTGAAGCATATTATCCACATTTTCTCAACAACTTAAGATCTTTTAAGTGAACTGATTGTTGTATACCACTCAATATAGTATCAAAGCCAAAATATGTTGAGTTAATAACCGGTGAACACAATATTTTAAGAAAATAATTACATCCTTCTTTGATTCTATGTCTTAGGTCTGGTGTAGCCTTAACGTGAGGGAGAGTGTTGAAGTATATTGCCTATATTTCTTTATCAACTTAAGCTTTTGGATGGACTGATAGGTGTATGCAACTCAATAAAAACAACCATGGTGAGGGAAAGCAAGATCTAAGCGTGTGTGTTGATTGCCCTTGTTCAATTTGGGTGCATCAATCCCATTGAAATGGAGTGCTTAGATCTTCATTAGTCAGGAAGTGTGATGTTTTCTAAAATCCCTGAAAGATGTGTGTACATGTTTAGTGACATATCTAGTGCACAAGCTACAATTGTGGACATGTGAACATAGACCATCTAAGCCGCTCATCACAAAATCAATGGCCGAGATAATCCCGCACCTCCCACTTAGCTCCATATTTGCGAATCCCCCAATTCTCACCCCTAATTGCCCTCAATCCCCACTCCTCTTGCCTCGTCCCAAATCGCCCGAGGTGACCGTGGTGGCGCCACTACTAGGTTTAGAGTTAGTACCCTCCTCGCTCCTCACCGAAAGCATCTAGGCCCCTAAAAATTAGTTTTGATAATTAATGATAATATGTGATTTTGGGACTTATTGGTTTGTTAAGTATTTACAAGGTTTAGTCCCATTGGTGTATATGATCTTGAAGATGCATGCTAAAGAACATTATGAAAATCAAACGAAACATTGTGGAATCCCAACAGCTTTCCACCGCAGAATTGTTCGACGACGTGCTTTTAACCCGCCTGCTCGAAAGTCACAAGACACTTTTTCACACCTCAAGTGAAATTACCATCTTGACCTCCGGTCAAATGAAAAGCCGATCGAAAAGTTTTTTCTTCCGGTCATAAGGCCATGATTGCTCCAAAGTCGTAAGATATTCTACGACTGTCCTGCGATCGTAAATATTCTTAACAAATTACCTCGATCAAAGCATATTTTTGGTCGAGAGAAACGTATGTTGAAGAGTTTTTCCTTCAACGCCCTTCTACTTAATCTCCCGATGGTCAAAAGATCATCTACGACCCTTTGGTCAAAGTAAGCTATTTTCACTTGAAGTCGGGGCTAGATGACGAGGATCTAATAATCCTCATTTTATTATCCATAATCATGTAATATGACGTCACATGACATACCCTTAATATTGTAAGGAAGAGCAAGTCGTAGTCGTAAGTTCTTCTCACGACTACCCCTAGTCGTAGCACTTCTACGACTATAGCGTAATCGTAAGTCCTCGCCACGACACGTCCGGTCAGAAGTCTTTCTACGACCAGCACTCAACAGAAGCCTTCTACGACTACCCCTAGTCGTAAAGTTCGCTATGACTAGCTCTCACTACGACTTCCTCACGACCAACCGGGTCCACTTGCCGAAGGTCCATTTAATGGTGAGAATCCAAGCAAATAAAAATACGTAGTTATGCCCGACATAACTACAGATAATTCTCCACTATCTCCGATCGATAACCGCTTGACAAAGATGGGAGGTTACTATTCCAAGAATTACTCTCATTATTACGCAATAATGAGCGACTAATTAGCCTAGAACGACAACAAATACCATCGCATAGTATAAATAGGTGTCTTTTGGAGATAGAAGGGGAGACTTTTGGGGAGACAGTTAGTAAGACCTCACTGATTGTAATTCGATACCCAATACAAGATACACAGGAGTAGGGTTGTTATTCTCTCCCGAGAAGGCCCAAACTCGTATAAAAATCCCTGTGTCTCTTTCTGCTGCGTGATCAATTGTGGAGACCCCGAATCAAACAATCTTTACGTAAGATCGGTTCTAAAACACCGGCGCTGGCGCCACCGTGGGGATCTTCTCGTAATTCCTTGTCACTTCTTTCTTTTCTTTGATGCTACCATGGCGGGAGAATGGAACGAGGAGAATTGGTTCGACTTGGCCGACATACCGACGCCGACATGGATGCCGGTTTCACTCTAACCGAGTATTGAATCTTCTGACCGTGTTGCCGCCTCTGGAGATCTTCTATCAGATCTCGGAGACTGCACCACTACCGGAGTCGAGGAGGGATCCTTATCCCCCATGATAGTACGCTCAGTCGAGGAACCAGCTTCCTCGGGGGGCAAGGGTCAACTTGACCAACAGCAGGACTGCATTGGGGCAAATTCGCAACACGACGAGAGTTTTTCCTCCAAGTGTTCGAGTCTCCCCAAGGCAGTATGACTTAGCAAGACAGGTTCTGGAAGCCATCATTCTGGAACTCCATCGGCATCTGATAGTCCTCTCTCTCCGAGTACTTCTGCAGGGAAGAGGATCGAACACGCTGTTCATCCAAATCCAATCGTCCCGCCGCAGGACCCACCTGCAGACGGAGACGGCTATAACCCGGAGTTCCCCTACCTGGAGGGGTTTACTCCAAGTCGCCAGATGGTGTCGCTTGACTACTCCTCAAGTGAGGAGGTCTCGAGCGTAAGTGGAGGTCACCGAAGGGAGGTCTTCGTCCTTCCTTCTGATAAGGATCGTTCTCCCAGAAAAAGGATTGGCGATGCTTCCCGACGGGCATACTCTACACCACCTCGTCGCAATGACAAGGACACCACCGCTGGTGAACGAGACGAACACCTTAATGAACGTGTGGGACATCCTCAACATTCTCGCACTCCATTAAAACCAACTCAGGGGTCTGAAATAGGCCATTCTGAGACGACCCGACGGAGGAAAATAGCGGCTCAGAAAAACCTTCCTGAGCGTGCTTATTTCCAGTCGGAGGAGGCTCAAGAACTCCAGCGCATCAAAGACTTGCTGGAAAACCCGACTCAAGAACTCGCTCGAGCGCCAGGATATGATCTCTTTGCAGAAGAGATCACACAAAGGCTTCATGACACGATGGCCAAGCTCGAGCGTCTTCGTCGACCATGACCAGGAAGTCGTAACAGTATGACTCCATCCTCTGCCAGTCGTTCAGATAACTCGTCGCATGGAAAGCGACATGACCTTCATTCACGTCGTTCTCCCGACGTAAGGAAGACGCAACAAGCCTCCAGGAGAGGCGATCTTTCACCACTTCGGCGACGGGATGCACGGCGGCAAACGGAGTACGAGGAGTATTTCTCTCGTAAAGCTGAGACCTATCATAGGTCCAGCCCTCCTGTGGCTGGGTATCGACGAGTACGATCACCCGGCGACATTAACCCTTCTTTTCTGCAAAGAAGGAGGCAAGAGGTTATCTCTGGTGTCGGCTGCCACCCGACCTTCGAGCAAGCTACCGCCGCCTCGCTTTCAACCAATAATATGGAGAAATTCGATGGAACTCGTAATCCCATCGAGTTCCTCCGCATTTATACTACAGTTATCCGAGCTGCAGGAGGAGGAGAGCATGTCATGGCAAATTACCTTCCGACTGTGCTCGAAGGATCGGCGCGATCATGGCTTTTAAACCACCATTCAATCGATCTACTTGTGGCAACACCTCGTGATCTTTTGTTGCAAATTTCCGCACTTACAATCGCCGGATAAGGCGTAACGACCATGAAACGCTATGCGAATTCATCAGCGCCAAAGTTCAAACTCTATTATGGAAGTTTCGACTATCCGTGATCGTGGCTTTCAGCCAGGAGTCCGTAGCGTAAGAATAACAGAGGATATCGCTTTACATCCACCGCCATCGTCGCTTAACTCTTTGAGATGGCCGATAGATATACGATCGCCGCAGGCGCGAGTGGAACAATACTATCGATCGTGAAGACAACATCCTCGTGAAGCAGTGCAAAAATGGTAAGAAAAAGGATAAAAGGCTAGAAAATCTAAGAACAAGGCAAAGAGACACAAATCTCTAGTTGCCGGTTCTAAGGAGGTCCTGGCCGTAAGCGACAAGGAGCCACGCAACCCCAAACAAAATCCCGATCGAGGCAAAGGTAAGCGCCAAGATCGGAGAAACGACAAACCTGTGGTGTCCTTTCATAAAAAGAAAGGCATGATTCAGAATCGCCGAGTTTTCCTACGGAAACTCGAAGACTATTACTCTGGCAAGGGGCCACTTCCTACTCTTGAACAGGTAGGTCAAACAAGTGGACAGAAGGAGTCGGATGATGAGGAAATGCCGTTCGAGGATCCACAACACACCATCGATCATATCTATGGGGATCTTCGCATACGGATCGCGAAGGCACCAAAGTCGTCGAACGTAAGGTAAACACAATCGACTTCTCTTGTCAATAAACTACCAAGTGGTCAAGTCACCATTACTTTGAGATCGGACTGTGTCGATTTCCGATAGTGAATGAACCCACCATCAACAATTATCGAAGTCAATCGAAGTTTTAGTTGATGGTGGAAGCTCGCTAAACATACCGCTTATGAGTACCCTAGACGAGATGCAGTACCCAGATGAAGGTAGGCGTCGGTACGATATTCATTTCATGGAATCGCATCGGGTCTTCGCCAAACCACTTGGCCAAGTTTCTTCCTTTAATGTTTGGATCACCAAGCAATTTCGTGACGAGAATATCTCTTTGATGTGGTCGACTTGATACGGCATACAATGCCATACTCGGACGACCTACTTGGTAAAATTCTTGATAGCTACTCACTATGGGTATCAATGTCTTAAGATGCCAGTCCCAAAGGAGTGATCACGATATATCGTGACAAGAAGATGGCGACTCTCGCGATCGTCGCTTCCTCGAGATGGTTGGACAACTACCAACTCGAGATGAAAGTTAGCTTCGACTAGCAAGTTGAAGCCTAAAGTCGCACTCTGCCGAACGACTGTGTCAAAGAGGTTCCTCCGACGCGAGGAGCCCTCGAAGATCGTTCGCATTGGGGATTCTTCCGACTTCAAATAGGAAGACGCCTCATCACTTTCCTCTAGGCAAACGATGTCTTCACGTGGCAAGCATCCGACATGCCAGAGTCCTCAGTGGAAGTGATCGAGCACAAAGCTAGCTTTACACCGATAAACTACCCGTGAAACAAAAGTTACGAGATTTGCCCCGATCGACGAGATGCTATTAGGTCGAATTGGACAAATTGCTTAAAGTAGGCTTCATAAGAGAAGTCAACAACCCCGAGTGGTTGGCCAACCTCGTAATGGTTAGAAAGTCGAACGACAAATGGCGATGTCGCGAGACTTTACCGATCTTAATAAAGCTTGTCCAAAAGATGATTTCCTTTACCTCGTGACGATCACCGGTTGACTCATCGCAGGATGTGAGATGCCGAGTTTTCTAGATGCATACTCTGGTTACCACCAGATTAGTATGTGTCGAGAAGATGAGGAGAAGACCGCATTTATTACACCGTTTGGGATATTTTGCTATGTCAAAATTCCATTCGGCTTAAAAATGCCGAGCTTCTTTTTAGCGTTTGATGCAAACGACTTTTGCTCCTCAACTAGGTCGAAACCTAGAAGCCTACGTTGATGATCTGGTCATAAAAAGCAAAGAAACGCTCAATCATATCACGCACTTACGTGAGACTTTCCACAACCTCAGAAAACACCATTTGAAACTCAATCCCGAGAAGTGTATGTTCGGGGTCTCTTCAGGAAAATTACTTGGATTCCTGGTCTCTGCACGAGGAATCGAAGCAAATCCCAAAAAGATAAAAGCCATCACTCAGATGCGCCCCCCGACCACGAAGAAAGAAGTACAGAAACTCACAGGATGCATGGCGGCGTTAAGTCGTTTCATAGCACGTCTGGGGGAAATGACTACCTTTCTTCAAACTTCTAAGGAAACATGAGGGCTTCGAGTGGTCGGAAGAGGCTAACCTATCCTTCGAGGAAGTCAAGACGAGTGCTCCTGTTCTGGTTTCCCCGAAACCAGGAGAGACTCTTTTAATTTACCTAGCTGCCACGCCACAGGCAGTGAGCACAGTGTTAGTCGTAGAACGTGAGAACATTCAACGACTAGTCTACTACGTCAGTGAGGTTTTACACGACCTAAGGAGCGCACCCTCAGTTCAAAAACTTCTATATGCCCTCCTCATGTCTTCGAAAATCATCATGTATTATTTTCAGCGCACAAACTAGTCAGGTCCCGAGTTTCCCTGGGAGCGATCCTCCATAATAGGGAAACAATGGACGCATGGCAAAATAGTCATTGAACTTGGGGCGCTCGACATCCATTTCGTGTCCCGAACGGCCATTAAATCCTGATCTTGGCGCACTTTGTCGCCGACGGACAAATCCCAACTGCTCAGATACCTAGTACGATTCCCACGACCAAAGGGACGATGTACTTTGACGGTCACTTACTATAAGTGGCTCTGGGGTCGGGTGGTCCTGAATCTCCTACCGAGAAACCTTAAAGTATGCCATACAATTAAACTTTCATGCCACTAATAACGTGGCAGGCAAGGTTTGCTAGTCGGTATACGAGCCGCAGTGCTCCCGATTCGACGACTACTGTAAGAGGAGACTCTCAACTAGTCGTGAATCAAGTTGGAAAAGAGTACCAAAGCTCTAATCCGACCATGTCCCAGCATTTATCGGAAGTTCAAAGTTAGAAAAGCACTTTTGGGCTTTGAGGCACAATTTATCCTCGAAGGATAATTTCCGCAAACCAACTGCCTCGCCTAGCTTCTTCTAGATCCTTGGTACCAAAGGGGTGTTTCGAATAGCTTCAAAAGCCGCCTATAGTCGAAGAACTAAAGACGCCCTATAGAAACAAATTTCTCTAGAGTACGAAGATACATGGATGGCACCTATCTACGAGTATCTTCGACGGTTTCATCTGACGACGATCTAGAAGCGCATCGACTATCCCGAAAGGCCAAAATGTATACTTTGGTCGAGGGTGTCCTTTATAAAAGAGGAACCTGTGGTGCTCATGCGATGTATTCCGCAGAGCGAAGGATCAAAACTCATTCACGACATACACGGAGGGATCTGTGGAACTCATGCTTCTTACAGAACACTAGTCGGTAAAGCCTTTCGACAAGGGTTTTATTGGCCAACAGCCCTCTACGATGCCAAAGAGCTGGTTAAAAAGTGTGTACAATGCTAGTTTCATAGCCGGCAAATACACCAACCACTCGTGCATTGCAAACAATTCCTTTGTCTTGGCCTTTGCGCACTGGGTCTTGATATCCTAGGACCGTTACCCGAGCTCTAGGAGGTTTCGAGTTCCTTTTGTGGCCATCGATATGTTCACAAAATGGATCAAGCCGAGCCTGTGGATCGATAACAACTAAGCGCAAACGGTTCATGATGAGATGCGTGATCACCGATTTGGAGTACCAAGTCGAATTATCACGCATAATGGCAAATACACTAGCGCAAAATTTCAGAATTTTGCGACGAGTTGGGAACTCGCTTGTGTTACACTGCCGCCCACCCCAAAGCAACGGGCAATGAAAGAGCTAATGGTCGATAATGAAGGGAATCAAAACCCAGTCTTCGACTCAGCTTGTTAAGCGCTCGGGGGCTTGGGTACAAGAATTACCTTCAGTATTATGGGCAATTCGTACGACAACCAGCCGAGCTACAAGATAAACACCTTTCTTTCTAGTTTTCGGTGCCGAAGCCATGCTTCCGCCGTAACTAAAGATCGTCAAGACGGTCGACAAGTTTAACGACTCCATTCAAGAACAACTTCGAGCGGACGATATTAACCTGCTCGAGGAAAAGAGGGACAAAGCTTTAATCCGTTCTGCAGTCTACCAACAAGCCCTGCGCAGATACTATGATCGTAAGGTCCAACCTCGCAGCCTCGCAGAGGTGACTTGGTATTGCGGCTTATCCAATCTCGCCTAATCGAACAAACTTTCCCAAGTGGGAAGGTCCTTACACCGTGGTCGGTAACGCATCCAAGATCGGCACGACTTGCAATGGAGGACGGCCGTGTTCTCTCAAACTCTGGAACATTGACCGCATTTAAATTTTATGTGTAATGCTTCTACGACAATAAAGTATCAGGTTCTCCTACATTTTTGTCTCTTTTTGAAATTCGCTTATTTTTTACCATTTTTCTATGCCCATTTCTCCCGTACATTGGTCAAAAAGGACAACACATCTAGTCAAGTCTCTCCTCTCTCGCATGTGGTCCCGCCTGTTGGAAGGAGCTTCCTAATGTCGCTTGTTCTTTACTATAACAACCAAGACAAAGCTTATTGGGCTCAAAACATGGTCAAAAATTGTTAAGCAAATTCATATCACCTTAGCTTATTTTGAAAAAAAGAAAAAATAATCTAAGAAGAGTGCACCTTTGAGATGCGCTCACTACTTTTCAATTAACTTGATTGGTTTTTTCCGCCGAATGAAGAAACACACCTAGTCGAAGCTTCTCCTTTCTCGCACGTGGTCCCGCTAACTAGAAGGAACTTCCTAGCGCCGTTATGTTTCCTACTTTTGCTATCGTCAGACAACTTCACAGAAAACGAAAAACTCTGATGAACCCTTAAGATCCTCTAGGTGTTTGTTTTGCTCAAGTTCTCGTTATTGACTTGATTAATCTAGTCGGAGATGGTAACATCACCTAGTCGAAGCCTTTTTTCTCTACACGTGGTCCTGCCCACTAGAGGGAACTTCCTAGCGTCGATCTGTTTCCACTCTTTCGACTAGTGCAAGATAGTCGATACTCAAAAACTATAAGTCGAACAAACCTCTCTGTTTTCAATAACCCTTTCTTTACTATTTTCTAAGTTTATTCCTAATAAACTAAGTAAGTAGTCGGGGACTAGGATAAAGTTATAAACATGACTTCATTTCTTAGTCTTAGTTTTTCCGAGTTATCATCTTACGAGTTACTAACTACTCTACGAGATGATTCGCAGGGAAAATGAAGGAGAAAGGAGGAATCACTCATATATGGTCTGAATATTTCTTCCTTTTTCATTATCTTACGAGTTACTAACTACTCCACGAGATAAATTGCAGGAAAAAAGAAAGGATCATATATTTATGCATCACAACCAAAAAGACTTGTCTTTACAAGAATGTATCACAAGACTACTCTGTTAAAGAAGATTCTATTTGCATCTCATCTGCGACCTTCTCGCCAACCGATCGCATCTCTTCGATCGCCTTCTATGCTTCGGACTGCGGCAAACGAATCGGCTTCAACGCAATGAGGATTAAGGTTATGATCACGGCCTTGAGTTTTGCCAAAACAAAGCTCACAGCTCCTTTGACAGCCTTCCCTTATCGAATCATTCCGTTGGTCTTCGAGTAGACACCAACTCTTGCAGAGTACCGACTGCTCCCAATGGCACTCGTATGAGCACCATCGTGTCGTCGTGAGGAGCAACCCTCTCAAGACGAAGCCCATCGAGTACATTGTTCGTAGTGAGATGTTATCTTGAAGATTAATCTTCACCGATTTCGCCTCCTCCAGGAATAAGTCAAGCCTCGTGGAGTTGTTTTATTTCAATCACGATCCGAAAGAGTAAGGATTGATTAAATGAAACAATTCTATGAGAAGATAAATCAAATCAATAACGGAAAAGTTTTACTTACCAGCTAATTGAGAACCCAACTTCTCAATTTCTTGATCTCTCCTTCGCAATGCGGGAGGTCTCATGGACAACTAAGGACTTCTCCGGACTTCAACCCGAGAGACCCCACCTCGACCAAGGGCCTTATTTTCACTTCTTTTCTCGCAAAAGAATGAGAAGTTAAGAAGATGGAGATCAAGATCGAGAGCAGTCGTGGCCGCACGTACTGTTTATTTTTTCCTGCAACTGCTTAGTTGCAGAGTTAGCCTCCTGAAGTTTCTTCAGGAGGTCAGTGGCTTTATCCCTTAGTTTTTTCGATTCGGCTTTTTCAAAGTCGAGTGAATCAGCCAAGGTCTTTTCGTCACTCTTAAACCTGAAAGGGTAAAGGGAAGACATGAACACACTTAAACAAGTGGTCGTAAGTATTTCTATGGTCCATGGGTGGTCATAAGTTATACTACGACTACTCCCTAGTCATAAGTTTTTCTACGACTAGTACCAAGTCGTAAGTTTTCTATGACAACCTCTTACGAGTACCGAATAAGTAATCAGAACGATTACAAGAATCAGCTACTCACCACCTCTCTGCTTGTTCGCAGAGTATGGCCTTCTCTTGTTGAAGTTTGATAAGTTGCCGATTGTATTCACAAATCGTAGCGACTTGCTCCACGACTCTCTACAAGGGAGAAAAACGATAAGAGAAAGAGATAAAACCATAAGTAAGTATCGATGAATACTTACATTCATGTTTGACCAAGCAAACATGGAAACTATTCGTGATGGATCCTTCAGCCCATCCATCTCCTCGACTCGTTTCCACCAGACCCCCTCGAGTCGTTCATTGTCAAAGACATCCCCACAATTAGGAATGTTGCTGGGGTGTGGAACTCGATCGCGAGATCGGTAGGCAGAAGATTCTACGATAGAGTCAAGGCCAAATAAATCAGAGCAAAAGTTAAAATACTCTTCTTCCTCTGACTCGGTGATGGGAACACCACCGGAGGTGGAAGGAATGTCCTCGACAACCTCCTTACCGCACGACGGTCGGCATTCTCACGCCACCGACCTCGGTATCTCCTTTGAGGCCTCGTCGCCTCGGCTGACATTTTCGGTTGTCGTAGCGACTTCGACATCCTCAGCGATCGTAGCGACCTCAGCAACCGCAACTTCTTCCGCCGCGGGAATGGTAGCCGGGTCTTCAGCTACTACCGCAGTCACACCCTCGCCAGTTGAAGGAGTGATAGCGGGATTCTCCATGGGAGCGTCCCTAGGGGCTGAAGACGTCGGGCTAAAATCACAAAACGCAGAAGTGACTCAACTCGTAAAAAACAAACAGTAAGTAGTTATTACACTTATGTTTTTTTTACATACCTCTGTGCCCTGGACCTAACTCGAAACTTTGGAGCAACCTTCCCGACAGAAGATTTCTTCGATTTCTTCTCAACCACTGCTGGTCGAGATGCACTCGGGACAACAGGAGTCGCCTCCTCCCAACTTCCTGGGTGGTCGAGGTTAGTCTCGACCACCCTAAGAGCGCTGCTCCCCTCGGCCTCAGATCCCACTGGAGCAGCGGTTTCCTTCACAAAAGACATGAAGTTCTTCTAGTTCTCCTTTTCTAGCTGTCTTATGTAGCCACGAGAAGCTGAAACTGCGAATGACTTGTTGTCGTAATAGAAGGGTACCTTAACCTTGGGGACCTTACGCTTAAGGGCAAGGGCCCCTTCTTCTGCTTTTTTCTTCGCCGCAACCATGTCCGCGACGAATTTAGCAAAAGGAGCAGGAGGAGCCAAACTCGAACCCCCCTTGTCGCCGACTTTTACCACTCGACGTTTCTTGGTTGGAGGGGACTTAGCCGACTCGCTAAGCGCGCGCCCCAACAACCACCAAATCGACTTCCTCGCCGTCTTGGCGGTTCTCCATGCCTACTTTCTGTTAAGGAACAGAAAAACAAAAGTGGACTAAGTTCTTCTACGGTCACTAGCTGGTCGTAAGTACGACCAGCCCAAAAGTCGTAAGTGTTTCTACGACATTGTGTAATCGTAATCCTGTTACGATTACGTCCGGTCGTAAGTTTTTCTACGATCAGTAACCAGCCATAAGATTTTCTACGACAAACCTGTTATTCATATCTTGATGTACGACAACAAACGCCTAAAGGCAAGATTGTTTTCTTTTAATTACCTTTAGGCGCTCCTCTTTCTCTTCTGCGGTTAAAACCGCGAGGATTCGAGGAGCAGTTATGTTGGCCGGGCTCTTCTCGCAGACGAGCCTGACGCGAGCATCAACCTCCCTCTGAGGGAGATCTGAACGCATGAACAGAACGATTAGCAGACCAAATTGGGATTAATCAAGGATAAAGCCAAAAGAGTAAGTTTTTCTACTCACCGTCCTTGTAGTCCCTGGTCGGGTTGTCCTGTCCCGAGTACCTCCACATGGGAGGAACTCGTGCCTTCAAAGGGCTAATTCGGCACGTGATGAAGTCCTTCACCACGTGCCAGCCGGTGAGCCCCTCCGACCTCAAGTCTTTGCCAGCTTGAATATAGGGGGCTATCCGGTCGAGATTACTGGGAGTCGAGTCCCAGGAAGAAGACCGCTCGGCGGCCTTTCCGGCGCACGGCGACGGTAAGTCAAGGAGTACATTCAGATGTTTACACGGTCGTCATGGCCAGGGTGGAAGAAGAAGTGATTTTACTGGGAGGTTACCAGTACCCAGTCGTAAGCCTTTCTACGACTACCCACCTAGTCGTAAAGTTCTGCTATGACTAGCTCTGCTACGATTTCCTTACGACCAATTGGGTCCACTTGCCAGAAGGCCCATTTAATGGTAAGAATCCAAGCAGTCAAAATACGTAGTTATGTCTGACATAACTACAGATAATTCTCCACTATCTCATTGATCGTAATCGTGACAAAGATGGGGAGGTTATTACTTCAGTAATTACTCTCATTATTACGCAATAATGAGCGACTAATTAGCCTGGAACAACAACAGTCACGACTGCATAGTATAAATAGGTGTCTTTTGGAGATAGAAGGGAGGCTTTTGGGAGACGCTTAGTAAGACCTCACCGATTTTAATACTGTGATACCCAATACAAGATACACAGGAGTAGGGTTGTTATTCTCTCTTCAGAAGGCCCGAACCTGTATAAAAATCCCCGAGTCTCTTTCGTCTGCGTGATCAATTGTGGAGACCCCACGAATCAAACAATCTTTACGTAAGATCGGTTCTAAAACACCTACAGCGGTAGTACCGCATATGGCTGAAAAGTGGGTTTTTCCTCTCCAACGGTTATAATTGTTGGTGGGGGGTATAAATACATCCCCACCTGCTCAAGGACAGGGTGCTAGATCACATTTAACATCCTTAGAGCCTTGTGCATTCATTCAACTTCTCAAATTCACTTGTGCACTCTTTGAGATGTTGTTGAGCTCATTCAAGTGGATTCATCATTCTAGTTGATCCTCTTGCACTTGAGTGTCGCTGCCGAAGGTCATTGATTTGTTACTCTGGAGTCTTACCAACTCCTAGATGGCTTGGTGGTGATTGCACGGTGATCTCTTGTCGGGACCCAAAATACAATCGACCCTCCGTATATCGCACTAGTCCAGATCACGCTAGTGCACACAAGATGGCAACATCGATGAAATATCGTTTCCATATACAAAGATGACTAATAAATAGGCAAATAACAATAAATATCGTAGTAAAGACCTTAAGGTCGGCTTACAATTAATGCCTCGAGAGGCGAATAGCTCAATGAAGTCGCAATGAACGAAACGGAATAACCAGTGAAGCCCATCCATATGCCCACAGGCAATCGGGTCAAAAGCGCGACCTAGTTCTTCTCGATCCTTGAAGTAGACCATGTTGACCGACGATTCCTTCACTCAGTAGGTTTGGCGCAAGTTTTACAACAAGCGTGAGTACACAACCGTACTGCAAGTCATACCACGAATGCAATGTATAGATGCAGCTTATTCCAAAGGAAATGGTTTCGTGGTTATTTTGCAGAAATGCAACATTTGCAATTGAATACAAATAATAGATTGAAAGCATAATTCAAAACAAATAGACAATATTAATTTAATAATTGTTTTCACAAAGACACATAGCCTAATCAAATTCTTTCACACACCATATGACTTAAATCACACGCTTGTCCCTTCCCAATTGTTTTATGAAAACTACCCTGTGAAATCCCAGAGCATGTCCATGATCATGACGCTATTCGAATAGATTGTTTAACACTCTGCAGAGGTTGTACACTTTACCCACAAGATGCAATCAACTGGATCGAGCCGATCACAACAAAACCTTTCAAAAACTTCATCTCAAACATTGACATTCCCACAGTGCTTACAAACCGCTATACCAAATCACATAGAATTGGTATAACACACACCGCCGACGTGGAAGCGACGAATCGTCCCGCGATGTGCACCCAAACACAAAGGTACACACCTCCACCCTATCACACAAATTCTTAACCTATCCACCTAACATCAATGCCGAGAATCCATAACTTACTAAGTTAGGCCCGTCCCATACCGTGCATGTGGTCGTCTGAAGGCTCGATTCAATGGCGCACAAAGTTAAGTCCTTAATTGACCAAGGCAAGACTTCCATTTTCTAACTAGATCACAAAGATTATCATTCCCATCACAAAGTCCACCATATCACACAGCTTCCACCACTTGCCCCACCAAATCCTTTACCACCTTCTGCTTTAGTAAACACATGCCATCACTAAGTAATAACACATAGCACACAGTTTACACAAAGTTCCATAGTCACTTAGTCACATTTAATAATTGCAACTTTCATGAGATGTGAGACTCGTAGCATGGCTAAGCAATCTACTCAGACTAACCAACCCACGTTGGTAATACCATAGCACCAACTAAATATGAACCAATCTAGGGTGACAAAAGATTATGACATACAATAGACAAAGTGGATATAACAAATTGGATTAATATCTAAACCAAAGCATTTAAATAATTACTTAAAGTAAATGCAATAATTTAAATCAAAGTAATTTTGAAAACTGGGTTCAATATGATCAAAGGTATAACTTGCCTTGCTATAACAATGATGATCTTATTTTATCTTCAATCTTCTACTTGCTTGATCTTCAGCTCCTTCGGACGATTCCGGGACTTCGGCGTCTAACGAGAAAGAAAGCGCAAAACAAACTAAATTCAAAAGACAAATCAAATAAACTCCAAATTGAAATTGAATGGTACTGGAAGGTAGATATTGAATTTAGATGAATTTAGAAACTTGAATGAGTTCAATCAGAATTCGGATGAAGAAGATATGGCTCTCGGAAGATTGGAATTCACATGAAATGATGAAAAAGCTCTATGGAATATTCTCAGAATATTCTATTCCGAAAATATTAGAAAAAGAAAGAGTGTATGATAGGTGGGACCGATCAGTATTTATGAATTTCTAGAATTAAAATAATTCCAGAAATAAGGTAGAGAGGGTGACAAGCGGGACCAATAAGATAAAAGGATTTTCAAGAATTAAATTAATTCCCGAAAATAGAATTAGGGGTTGACATGTGGGCCACTGGTCTATGGACCGGGTCCACGGAGATATGCTAGTCCACGGTGGACCAAGCTCATGAACTAGGGTTGACCAAGGGTTGACTGACATACGGGACCCGCATGTAAGAGAGAGAAAATAAATATGGTGTTTAATTGGGTGGATGACATGGGACCACATGTAAGATATATACATATATATATATATATATATATATATATATATATATATATATATATGGATGGCAAAGGGTCCACATGGAAGTGAGAGAGATATAGGTAGTATGGCTTGAATTGTTTGGATGACAAGTGGGACCGAATAGGAGAAAGAAAAGGTGTTGACCACGTTGACCAAGTCAATAGAATAGAAGAAAGAGCATACGTTCTGTTGAAGAAAGAACAGGGAAGCTGCTACATGCTGATTTCGTAAACAAGGTGGTGATGGTGAACGGAGGCGAACCAACTTCGCGAAGGGCAAAACGGAAAGGAAACGACGAGCCGGAGATGATGACGCGGTCCGGACATCGAGATTTTGCTCCATGCGACGACAGCGACGCGAAGAAAGCCGACGACGGCGGCCTCACGGGCGCGTAACACTACCGGCGACAATCTGCGAAAAGGAAGGTGAGCACCGCGTAGAACGCGGCGACGCGAACTCAACGGTGGTGGAGTTGAAGGCAGGGGATCAACGGTTGCGGAGTAATTGACAGGAGAAGGACGACGAACAAGAGGCGAGAGAATGTCAAATTCTCGGCGCACGGTGGATGAAACTTGAAGCTACAAGAGGGGAAAGATAGGTATTGACGAGGGGCACAAGATGACGCGATCGGATTTTGGAAAAACTCACCGAGGAAGCGAGGAACGCGATGAACACGTTTCGGCTTTAGGGCTTGACATGGCCGACGGTGCTCCGGTGATCTTCGGGCGAAGAGGAAGGAACCATGACGTAGAACGCGACGACGCGAAGCCAACGCCGCAGACGGTTCGACCGGGGGACGTCGGATGAAGCCGTAGTTCGCCGGAGAAGAACCTCGGTTGGAGCTCGGTTTTCTGGAGATTGCGGCGAAAATAGATTGGTTTGGAGGAAACCAATTCAGGGTATTGGAAGAGGAGATCAACACGGACACGTGAGCGCAAACGGCTCGCATTTATATGCACCGTGGAGGAAGATATGAAAGTTTGAATTTTTCAGTTGGAGACGTGCACGAAACGAACGCGTTCTGGTCTCGTTCTGGAAGATGAACAGTACTCGCGATTTACTGTAGCATCGGCAGGAGAGAGAAAAACTGGATTTTCGGAATTAAAAGAAATCCCAAAAATCAAGGAGGTCAAATAAAATAGCAAACAAATCCGGAAAAATCTCAGAAAATACCCAAAAATTCCTTGAAACACAAGGAAGCCAAATAACACAGGTTTTTATTTAATTAACGTTTATATTAGTCAAATTAAATATTTTTAATTTAGGAAAATTCCCATTAAGCTTTATTAATTCAAATAAAATTGGTGAAATTTTCTAGGGACCTAAACTACTCAAAAGATTTTTGAAAAGCCAAATTTTGGGACGTTACAAACCTCCCCCCTTAAAGGAATCTCGTCCCCGAGATTCAAAGCTATATAGAATAGGATAAGGAACTCAGCCTTCTGATTCACTTCTTGCTTTCAAATTGCTTTGACTTTGATGAATCGCTCTTCTAACCACTTATAGAACAACGCCTTGCTTCTTGCTAAACTTCGCCATCAAAACTTGACGAATCGCTTTTGGTGGAAGGCATCTTGAAACTTGATTGCTTCTACCGGGTGCTCGACGGTGCTTGAAGACACTTCGAAGTGGAGGAAATCTTCTTCGATCGACAACTCAGGTTGGCAAACTATCTCTTCTTCGCGCTTGAATCTGAACTAACTAACACATTTTGTCAACTTTGTCATACAATTCTTAGCACGTAACTTCAACAGTATTCTAAAGATAGACATGGCTTCAAGGTGATAATCTGTATAATCTGTGTAGCTTTCCTTCTTGAACACCGTTACTTAAATTCCATTTAAGATTAAGGACCCTTGGTCTTCTGCTTCATGATTAATGCAACATCCACATACTTTGTAATTTGATCTGCTCCTAGCTGAGCGATGACTTACACGATCAACCACTCTGAACTTTAGAGGGTGACAACTACGATCGATCGACATCCGGTTGTAGAGAAACTCTACACATAACACTTACTTGCTCGACTTGGTACTCGAGTTAAGGCACAACTCATTAATCTTTTCAATCGCCTATTGATTCAGGCGATTCACAATCTCGAATCAAATGATCACCCAAGCATCATGCGCACTCGCCGCTAACACAAGATAAGCCGATCCTTGGTCCGACACTAACTTCTCTCGATACGCCGTGCAATTTGACCATCTCGTAGATCCGACATCGCACCCATGCCGACGAATGTCATATCTGCCGTATACAACCTCATGTCGATACCACTGCTAGGCGCTCTCCAAACTAGGTGATATTGACAGGAATGAAGCGATAAATTTCTGTCAAATGATCAACAATCACCCTTCAAGAAATTATATCCCGATTGGGTCCTGGGAGATCCCATATCTGAATTCTCAGGGATAGAAGTACTATGACTGGCCTACAACATTTTGGCTGACTTTCTGACAGACCAAAGGGTAACCCATTCGGCGATATTTCGCTTTATTTTGGATCATCACAATTCAACTTTGAGATCTTTGTACGTCTTGGTACTTTCAGGGAAAATGGAACACTTGCACTCAAATGTTGGTTTGGGCATCAACTACTGGAGTTCCTTCTCATTAGATATGCAAATATACTCATTGATCCATGGATCATTATGTTCGCCTTCAGCCAGTTCTCACGCTTTCCTTTGCTTTACGTGATGACGAATTTTCTTGACAAAACTGTCCTCTCACTGTCTGGTCAGCACTGATTTCTAGCATCAGTTCAAATTTTGGGTTTCAACAAATATCCTCTTGAAACTGACTTAAGACTCAACTTCTAACTTTCACACGTAACTTTAGCTGACTGATCAACATATTCTTACAGTAGCTCTTCTGTTTCAAAGTATCTGCCGCTGTACTGGTCTGGCCTGAGGGAACGAATTTCAACTTTGTAGTTTTTAATCCAATAACCGTATTTGTTTCTTCATGACAGCAAACTTTGAATTACGACTATGATAATTCACTGCTTGAAACTTTAGTTGTGAGGATGTGCACACAAAACTTCTTAACACCCTGATTCTTAGATGTTCTGTGATAAAATCTATCAATGTTCTTTCTGGTATCTGGCAATACGAACACTGGAGTTGTGATTAATCTCTTCTGAAATTCTTACAAACTCGGTTCACTTCTAGCGATCTGCGTGAACTTGTCTTCTTACAACAGGTGAGGGGTCTTGGCTAACTTGAAACGACTGTCTCACTGATCTTCAACTAACACTGTCTCGAAAGGACTGTTTCACTGGTATTCAACTGACATTGCTAAGCTGATGGGATTGATTTGACATCGCTCAGATTCAGAAAATCATTTGATCTGCTCCATCACTTTTGCAAACTCATTTGTAACTTTTGCCAATTATCCTCTCTGATGTAATTCCTTCTGGAATTGGCTGATCCTGGGTACCAAGTCAGAGACAAACTTAACTTCGAATACGGTTGCATGTTGCATAGATCACTTGCAATGACAATTGCATACTCTCTTGCGGATATGGACATTATCCAATGATTAGATTCTTCAATCATTTACCATTGTCTCACTGCTATGCAAAATGATGAGTTGGAATTCAACATCACATTCCATAGTTACGGCTCTACGGCCTTCAATCATCACGACTTAACGCTTGATTACTCAACTTGCAAAGGCAGACTCCTGGAAAGGTATCCAATGATTTAATATCCTCAAATTTCTTTTTCTCCGTAACTTGCATGCAAAGATGTCCATATTTTTAGCTCTCCAACAAAGAAAAAGTTACATCGATTCTCTGACTTTCTTGGTAACATCATCGCACAAACGTCTCTTCTTTGACTGCTTCGCTGGACACACGGATCCTGCTGCATTACCACCTGCTCTGGGAGTTATGATCTGGACTAATGTATCTTCCGGCATTCTTGCATCTGGAGTGAGTGACTGGTTCCACTGAGGACACTGACTGATGTAGTGACCTTCCTTGCGACAACTGTAACATACACGTTGCGGACATTGTGGCTTGCCTAGTGATATTGCACCGGAACGACTAATCTTCTTGAAGGTTGAAGTTTGACGCTTTGCAGGGCATCTCCTGGCATAGTGGCCTTGCTCACCACATTCAAAACACACTCTTGATGATACTGGCTCGCTTCACTTTTTAGGTGGGTTGCCAAGGTCAACATCTTGCCTTTGGGATTCTTTAGCTGACATATCTTGTGCTGACAATGGTTTGCCTTCTTTTGCTAATGTTCTGACAGTAGCTCGAAAATTTTCTCGCTGACGTTGCATTGTAGAAGTCAACACGGAATACATAGGGCACTAGATTGGACAATGATCATCGCTTTCACACAAGAAACATATGATCTTGATCATGGGACATTCACCAACAGAATGGTTTCCTTCGCAACTGGAACAACTGATATTGTGCTCATCGGCGCTATGGCCTATTTCTCCACAACGGGTACATGCACAATCTTCTGACTTATCTGATTGGTAGTACTTTAAAAGACAATGGCTACCCTTGGTGTAGGATATCGGAATAGCAAGTTTCTCTTGATCACTCTTGCTTGATGTCGCGTGCTGTTGGCGAAAAGCAGCGAGGAACTCTAACCATGTGATGGTCTTATTGTCCTGATGGGCGGCATGAAAGTTTTCCCATCAATCTAATGCAACTCCTTCTAATTGATGAGAGGTATAGAGAACTTTCTCATTATCATTGCATTGCACAACAATTAGCTTTTCTTCTATGGTGCGAATCCAAGATTCTGCATCCTTGAGTGCGGTTGAACCTTCAAAGATAGGCGGCTTGGTCCTTAAGAACTTTGCAAACTTGAACTGAGGGCGCGTCGTTGGGATGGCAACGAGTTGCGCATCATTGCAAACATTACTATTGTCCGATGGTTGCATCGTCACTTGCATGATCTGATTTTGGGTGGTAGGAAACTGACTTGAGTTCTGATGTGTCACTACTGGCACTGGAGATAGTAGCTGGTTATCATCTGCTTTGGTACTAACGCTGGCGACGGTACGATGACTTGCTTGATTATTCTGATTCATCAAATCGATTAAAGTAGCGGTGGTCTAATTCTGCTGGGTCATCCTGTTGTTCATGTTCTGCATCATCGCATTCATGAGTTGAGTCTGAGCTACCAAGAATTGTTCCATGACTGGATCTGCTACTCCTGGTACTGACAACTGTCCACTGGGGTTGACAACACCTGAGCTGGCACAAACTGTCTCAAGATTACTGACAAGGCTGGCTTCACTGGGGTTCTCCATCTGCTGGCTGACCAGGGCTCATAGATGAGAGGGAAAAGCATAAGGTAAGGGAAGACAATCTACTAAGGGGAGCAGGTTTAACCCAAAGAACACCAAGGAACACACAAATAGCCGGAAAGCTATTAAGAAGCATAAAACTCACAGCCAAACTACACCGAAGAAGGGAAACAAAGATCTAATCGTCTAGTCGATTAAACTCTAACTTAACAGGGCGACTTGGTTCAACACACGGGAGGAACCTACACTGATTTATCCTATATGGTTGGTCTGAAGAAAACTCGATCTGAGCACGGTCTTCATCAAACGTTGATTGCTTGCGATCCTTGGAGGCGAAGCTTGGAGAAAGACAGGGCGACGTACAACTTCTTCTTAGTCTTGAATTCTTGTGACGCACTTGTCTTGAACACTTGGGGAGATGTCGATACGTTGTTGTTAGTTGCATGGTCTTCAAACAGTTGCTCAAAACAGCTCTTGGGCATCCACCAAGACATTTGACATGGATAACGATGACTATAGAAGTTATGAGAGGAGAGAGTCCAATTTAATACTCAAAACGGTGACAAAGAATATAGATGAGAAATGAATAGAATGGATGAGTATTAGAATAGACAAGGTGAGAATAGCACATCATTAAGATTTTTCATTTGTAAAATAAGTTTTGAAGTTTTCCTTACAAACGGCCATTCTAACTAAGGTCACGACTACATCGATATGGCTCGATACCACCTCTGCCGGGACCCAAAATACACTCGGATCCTCTGTATATCGCGACTAGTCCAGATCACGCTTAGTGCACACAAAGGCAACATCGATGAAATATCGCTTTCCATATACAAAGATGACTAATAAATAGGCAAATAACAATAAATATCGAGTAAAGACCTTAAGGTCGAAGCTTACAATTAATGCCTCGTAAGCGAATAGCTCAATGAAGTCTGCGGAACGAAACTAATAATCTCGGTGAAGCCCATCCATATGCCCACAGCAATCGGTACAGTGCGCGACCTAGTTCTTCTCGATCCTTGAAGTAGACCATGTTGACCGACGATTCCTTCACTCTGAGGTTTGGCGCAAGTTTTACAACAAGCGTGAGTACACAACCGCACTCGCAAGTCATACCACGTAATGCAATGTATAGATGCAGCTTATTCCAAAGGAAATGGTTTCGTGGTTATTTTGCGTAAATGCAACATTTGCAATTGAATACAAATAATAGATTGAAAGTATAATTCAAAACAAATAGACAATATTAATTTAATAGCTTGTTTTCACAAAGACACATAGCCTAATCAAATTCTTTCACACACCATATGACTTAAATCACACAATTGTCCCTTCCCAATTGTTTTATGAAAACTACCCTCGTGTGAAATCCCGAGCATGTCCATGACATGACGCGCTATTCGAATAGATTGTTTAACACTCGCAGAGGTTGTACACTTTACCCACAAGATGCAATCAACTGGATCAGAGCTGATCACAACAAAACCTTTCAGAAACTTCATCTCAAACATTGACATTCCCAGTGTGCTTACAAACCGCTATACCAGCTCACATAGAATTGGTATAACACACACCGCTGGACAGGGAAGCGACGAATCGTCCCGCGATGTGCACCCAAACACAGTGGTACACACCTCCACCCTATCACACAGCCTAACCTATCCACCTGAACATCAATGCCGAGAATCCATAACTTACTAAGTTAGGCCCGTCCCATACCAGGCATGTGGTCGCATAAAGAAGGCTCGCTCAATGGCGCACAAAGTTAAGTCCTTAATTGACCAAGGCAAGACTTCCATTTTCTAACTAGATCACAAAGATTATCATTCCCATCACAAAGTCCACCATATCACATGCTTCCACCACTTGCCCCACCCAAATCCTTTACCACCTGATTCGTTTAGTGCAACACATGCCATCACGAAGTAATAACACATAGCACGCGCTTACACAAAGTTCCATAGTCACTTAGTCACATTTAATAATTGCAACTTTCATGAGATGTGAGACTCGTAGCATGGCTAAGCAATCTACTCAGACTAACCAACCCACGTTGGTAATACCATAGCACCAACTAAATATGAACCAATCTAGGTGACAAAAGATTATGACATACAATAGACAAAGTGGATATAACAAATTGGATTAATATCTAAACCAAAAGCATTTAAATAATTACTTAAAGTAAATGCAATAATTTAAATCAAAGTAATTTTGAAAATCGGGTTCAATATGATCAAAGGTATAACTTGCCTTGCTATAACAATGATGATCTTATTTTATCTTCAATCTTCTACTTGCTTGATCTTCGCTCCTTGGACGATTCCGGACTTCTGCCTAACGAGAAAGAAAGCGCAAAACAAACTAAATTCAAAAGACAAATCAAATAAACTCCAAATTGAAATTGAATGGTACTGGAAGGTAGATATTGAATTTAGATGAATTTAGAAACTTGAATGAGTTCAATCAATTTGATGAAGAAGATATGGCTCTCGGAAGATTGGAATTCACATGAAATGATGAAAAGCTCTATGGAATATTCTCGAATATTCTATTCCGAAAATATTAGAAAAAGAAAGAGTGTATGATAGGTGGGACCGATCAGTATTTATGAATTTCTAGAATTAAAATAATTCCGAAATAAGGTAGAGGGGTGACAAGCGGGACCAATAAGATAAAAGGATTTTCAAGAATTAAATTAATTTCGAAAATAGAATTAGGGGTTGACATGTGGGCCATCGGTCTATGGACCGGTCCACGGAGATATGCTAGTCCACGGTGGACCAAGCTCATGAACTAGGGTTGACTAAGGGTTGACCGACATACGGGACCCGCATGTAAGAGAGAGAAAATAAATATGGTGTTTAATTGGGTGGATGACATGGGGACCACATGTAAGATATATACATATATATATATATATATATATATGGATGGCAAAGGGTCCACATGGAAGTGAGAGAGATATAGGTAGTATGGCTTGAATTGTTTGGATGACAAGTGGGACCGAATAGGAGAAAGAAAAGGTGTTGACCACGTTGACCAAGTCAATAGAATAGAAGAAAGAGCATACATTCTGTTGTTGAAGAAAGAACAGGAAGTCGCTACATGCGATTTCGTAAACAAGGTGGTGATGGTGAACGGAGGTGAACCAACTTCGCGAAGGGCAAACGGAAAGGAAACGACGAGCCGAGATGATGACGCGTCCGGACATCGAGATTTTGCTCCATGCGGCGACAATGACGCTGAAGAAAGCCGACGACGGCGGCCTCGCGCGCGTAACACTACCGGCGACAATCGCGAAAAGGAAGGTGAGCACCGCGTAGAACGCGCGACGCGAACTCAACGGTGGTGGAGTTGAAGGCGCGGATCAACGGTTGCGTAATTGACCGAGAAGGACGACGAACAAGAGGCGAGAGAACGCCAAATTCTCGGCGCCACGGTGGATGAAACTTGAAGCTACAAGAGGAAAGATAGGTATTGACGAGGGCACAAGATGACGCGATCGGATTTTGGAAAACTCACCAGAAGCGAGAACGCGATGAACATGTTTCGCTTTAGGGCTTGACATGGCCGACGGTGTTCGGTGATCTTCGCGAAGAGGAAGGAACCATGACGTAGAACGCGACGACGCGAAGCCAACGCCGCAGACGGTTCGACCGGGGGCGCGGATAAAGCCGTAGTTCGCCGGAGAGGAACCTCGGTTGATCTCGGTTTTCGGAGATTGCGGCGAAAATAGATTGGTTTGGAGGAAACCAATTCAGGGATTGGAAGAGGATCAACACGACGCGTGAGCGCAAACGGCTCGCATTTATATGCACCGTGGAGGAAGATATGAAAGTTTGAATTTTTCAGTTGGAGACGTGCACGAAACGAACGCGTTCTGGTCTCGTTCCGGAAGATGAACAGTACTCACGATTTACTGTAGCATCGGCAGGAGAGAGAAAATCTGGATTTTCGGAATTAAAAGAAATCCCAAAAATCAAGGAGGTCAAATAAAATAGCAAACAAATCCGGAAAAATCTCAGAAAATACCCAAAAATTCCTTGAAACACAAGGAAGCCAAATAACACAGGTTTTTATTTAATTAATGTTTATATTAGTCAAATTAAATATTTTTAATTTAGGAAAATTCCAATTAAGCTTTATTAATTCAAATAAAATTGGTGAAATTTTTCAGGGACCTAAACTACTCAAAAGATTTTTGAAAAGCCAAATTTTGGGACGTTACATCTCTTCAAGAAGATTGTGAAGAGGCCTGGTGCCAAGATTGTGAGTGGTTTGGTGTTCACCATCTCTGGAGCGGAGAAAGAACAACCAATAGTGATCGTGGAAAGGCTTAATTCGTGGAGCCGGCTTGATTTGTTTAAGCTCCCTCAACGTGGACTAGTGAAGACCGGCAAGTCTTCGATACCACGGGAAAAACCTTCATTGTCTCACTTGTGGTTATTTCTTGTCTTTACTTATTCCGCACTTATAATTCAAGCATTTATCTTGTGTCAAATTGCTTAGCTAGAATTATATCTAGTATTGACATTAGCTCCTTATTGTAGAAAGTTGCTTGTTAGTTCTTTCATTCTTTGTGTTAGGAAGAATTTGCTAGAACTATTTAGCTCTAAGTTCAATTTAGTTGATTAAATTTAGAAACCTCCTATTCACCCCCTCTAGTCGGTTATCCTTGATCCTATAAGTGGTATCAGAGCAAGGTCTCTCAATTTGTTAGACTTTACCGTCTAAGAGAGAAAGGATGACTAGTGAGGGTGTGCCTATAGGAAATGCTTCTTTGTTTGATGGCTCAAATTATTCTTATTGAAAAAATTAGAATGTTCATTTTCTTAAAGGCCATGAGTCCGAATACATGGAAAATTGTAAATGATGGTTATGTTATGCCTCTTGATCCAACAAACTCCACGGTTCAAGGCGAACATAATGCTCATTTAGATGCTCAAGCTATGAATGCTCTCTTTGGTGCTTTGAACACGGATGAGTTCAATAGGGAGAGCAATTTGGAAACCACTCATGCTATTTAGACTACCCTCTCCGAAATTCATGAGGGCACATCCACGGTCAAAGAAGCTAAATTGCATAGGCTTCGGATAAAATATGAGACATTAATAATGTTGCCAAATGGAAACATCACCGAGATGTATTCAAGACTCAACAACATTGTGAATGAACTCAAAGGTCTTGGTACTAACATTCTTGATATTGATGTTGTGCGCAAGATGCTTAGGGCCCTCCCGGATAAATATGAGACGTTGGTGATATTATTTCTCAACTCTCCCGAGTTGCCAAGAATGACTCCAACCGGACTTTTGGAAAATCTCATCACAAATGAGCTATACAAGAAGGACAAGGAAGAGCTCATGGAGTCTTCATCATCAAAGAAGAAAATTACCGCTTTCAAAGTAAAAGAGGAATCAAGTAATGATGAGGATGAAGAAGAAGGCACCGATGAAGAATATGCTCTTCTTGTAAGGAAAGTGAAGAAATTTATGAGAAGACGTCTGAATCGAAGCTTTAACTTCAACAAATACAAGAAAGGACAATCCTCAAATGATAACAAGCGCTATAGCAATATACGTTGCTATGGATGTGATGAGAAGGGGCATATTATCTCAAATTGTCCAAACAAGAAGGATGATAAGGGAAAGTCATTAAAGAAGAAAGAATTCAATGGCAAGAAGAAGCTCTTCAAGAAGCTTCACAAAGATGGAAAAAATGAAGCCCATATTGGAGAATGGGACTGATGATGATTATTCTGATTCGACTCGATTCAAGTGATGATGAATCCTCCAAGAAAAGAGGATTTGTCGGATCGCCATCAAGGAAGCTCCATCACTCTTCTCGTCTCCTACATGCCTTATGGCAAAAGGAGATAAGATAAAATCTTTTGATGATAATGCTCCCTCATATGATGAATTAATGGACATGGTTGAAGATTTAAATGAATATATTAGAAAAGAGAAATCAAAATTTAAAGTTTTAAAGAAAGAGTATATCTCTAAAAGACTCTTATGAGGAGCTAAAGGAAGCTCATGATTCTCTTCTTCTAAAAGTTATTGAAAATCCCATTCACATGTTGGAATTACTTGTAATCTAATAGATGAGATGCCTAGAATAGAAATTGCTTCAAATACTATATCTATGTCTAGTATTTCTAAATCATGTGATGATTTACTATCCATGTCTTGTTGCTCAAATAATGATTCAATTACAAACATAGAAAATACTTTTGATCCTCTATTAATCGTTGAAAATCATGAATTAAAAGAGGAAGTTAGCAAGCTAAGTAAGAGCTTGGAAAGATGCTTCAAGGGTAAGGCAACTCTTGATATGTTATTAAGTGAGCAAAGGTGCTTATTCAACAAGGAAAGACTCGGGTATGTTCCCAAGAAAGGTAAGAAGCAAACTTACAAGCCCGCAAGGTTTGTAAGGAAAAATGGAATATATTGCAGCAAATGTCAAAGAGTAGAACATATGTCAAATAATTGTAAAATTGCTTCTAATAAATCTTATGGTATTTATTATTCTTATTATATGCTTAAGAAATCCAAGGATGGTAAAGTAGTTGCAAAATTTATGGGCACTTCAATTTTAGGCGCTAAAAAGAATGCTATTTGGGTGCCTAAAACCTTGGTCACTAACCTCCAAGGACCCAAACAAATTTGGGTACCTAAAAGAACTTGATTCTTGTTTTGTAGGTGAACTACAAGACCGATGGAAAATATTGGGTGCTCGTTTAGCTAAGATGAAAACATTGGGTGCTCGTTTAGCTAAGACCGTGAAGTTCAAAGAATGGAAAAGGAAATGGTTTTTCGTGGTCGACCACCATGTATTGGCACATTTAGCTAAGATGAAAATATCATTGGACCATATTAACAAGTCAATCACGAAATCGAATCGCAAATGACAAGTTTAAAATGGTTGTTCTTGTTTTTTATTCTTGCTGCTATAGGAATTTGCATTGGGAAGATTGGAAATTGAATGTGTAACTTTGTTATGTAATGTAGTATTGTATTATGTAATCATCTTTTGCTTGTACTGTGTTATCTGCCTTCTGAAACTTGAGAGTTGAGAACCTGACTTGAGTGTTGAATACCTGACTTGAGATGTGACTTTGAGACTTGGTTGTTGTTGATTTGTGATTATGAGAAATTGAGTGTTGAATTCTGATTGTAATGGCTCTGTGTTATATCTATGTAATGGTTGTGAGAAATTGAGTGAGCAGTGCATGGTTTTGTGTTATAGAATGTTTGCAGATCGACATCACTGCTAATTTCTTCAGCACAAGAAGCTAAAGCTAGAGCTGCACTGCTAATTTCTTCAGTACAAAAGGTTGAAGCTAGATCTGCACTGCTAATTTCTTCAGTACAAGAAGCTGAAGCTATATTCTGATTTATGTAATGGCTACTAAATTCCGATTTATTCTCAATGGACTAGGCATTATCGCTCAGATTCAAACTAGAGCTACATCGCTAATTTCTTCAAGACAAGAAGTCAAGGCAAACCGAACAATGCATGGATCGAATCAAATCAAGGCATTCTATTTCAACATTTGGAATTCTGTTTCTGCGCTCTATTTCAACACTTGGACTGAATCGGACAGAGACAAGGACAGTGAGATGCAATGCATACATCAAGAACTCAAAAATGCTCACATCTAGAACTAAAAACTCGATTGCATGGTTCTAATTGCACTACATCCGTAACTAAAAATGTTGTCGCCACACATAATTTGCATACATCAAGATAATTTGCATGGTTCTAGTTGCATACATCTAAATAATTCGTATATAGGGATCCGATTGCTTGGTTCTTGCATACAACAAAATTACATGCCAAATAGTCCGCAAATAACAATACTTGACTACAAATTCATACATGGGAGTACTTGT
This sequence comes from Ampelocalamus luodianensis, assembly GCA_036346255.1. Classification (NCBI taxonomy): domain Eukaryota; kingdom Viridiplantae; phylum Streptophyta; class Magnoliopsida; order Poales; family Poaceae; genus Ampelocalamus; species Ampelocalamus luodianensis. The sequence continues at coordinate 54,778,446 of CM070617.1, read as the reverse complement.
CTAACATAAACTAATACAATACCCACATCAACTAAGAAAGAGTACTATGCAAATAACAAGCCTCCATGACTCACTGTAGTCACAAAGTGCCCATTTGATTTGCTCGCATATTGAAAACACACACACACATATCAAATCGTATCTAAACAGAGGAACCACGGTGAAATGAAAGAAATTAAAATACTTCATTACATTATTATTTTGCTTCTTTCCTTAAAGGGTAGTTGCGGCTGGCATGTGTGCTGATCTCATGGCATGTCTTGCACATGCGAGTGAGCTGTCTTTCCCTTTGACTTCTTCTGCTTATTCTCCCCAGGCCGATTCCTATTGCATTTCCCTCTAGTGAGATTGTCGGTTGGTGGCAATATATCTATCTGATCAGGGATGCCACACCCAACATATGCTTTGACCTCCTCCACTCTACTTTTTGTCCTTAGTCCGTTTGATACCAAGCATGGTTATGCACTTCCACAAATATCTCTAATCTGAACTTACTGTCCTTAGTTCGTTTGATACCAAACATGGCCTCACACCAGCACCAAGTCAATTTAGACTCATATGTCCTCTTTATTTTGTGCTCCAACTTTCCTTATCTTTTTCTTCCTTCCATTCACTTATACCACAACAGTATCGTCTCCATTACAAAACACCATTGGTAGTCATCCGCTATCCACTACGAACGGAGAAGCTAACAATAGGCGCATATGCTTTGTAAAACTCGAGGGTTGCATTGTCATCTTCAAAAATCATCTCCACGGTAGGTGTCAAGTCGTCATTAACTATCGGTGTGGACGACAAACCCTGTGTCAGAACCCGAGATTAACATCCCAGATCCTCTGTGCATTTCTGAACTAGTCCCATGATCAATTGCTAGTTCACACAGTAAACAAATATGGTAACAAATTCATATCACAACTTTATTAATAATCAACAGAGTTTATTACAAAAGAGGCTTACAAGCCAACAATAAAATAAACACAGCGGAAGACGAAGAAGTAGTAGGGTCCAGCAATCTGCCACAGGCAATCAACTGGGGTAGCGGCCTAGTCGTCGAGATCCACATCGGTAGCAAAGTCCTTCTCCTCTGAAATTTTGTTTGCATAAAGCAAGTATTAGCACAACTTCCGTGCTCGCAAGTTACACCCGTCAAGTAACAGAATGACATGCATATATGGATGTAACAAAGGATGGCTTAAAGGTTGATTTGCATAAAGCAGCATTTTCTTTAAATACTTGTACTAAGTTCCAAAGCAGTTGTTCTATAACTACAAATCATTTTATAACTTCTCAGTTTTATAGTCAGATAACATTCACACATGAATGGTGAAGGATATCCTCCTATCACATGGCTTCCTGCCCAATTCTCATTTGGATAAACCAGTTTGAAGATGTCTTTTTCAAATAAAAACCAAGGTCTAACTTTGAGTGGATTTGCTAGCATGTCCTTGATCGTGGACACGACTATTCGAATAGTTTTACACTCTCCAGAGGTTGTACAGCTTTACCCACATGACACAAATTCTCTAGTTTGTCCGGCACATATCTATACCACCGCTCACTACCTTGGGTAAGCAGTCTAGAGCACGTGACAAGGCTTTTACAAAGCGCCATTCCACCGTAGTTACCCTTCGCTAAGGTTTCGCCACCCCTTTTGGAATAAAGACCTCCGGGTTCGGGCCCCCTCTTGCGCTAGGTGGGACTAACATAAGTCGTAACATGACTACCCATTGCATCTGTAGGGAACGACCACGGTGGAACATTGCAGACACTAGCTGTGTCCTACTCCCACACCGAGGACATGTGGTGGTACGGTGGTGGCATAGCAAGATGCTGCTCGAAGACTGGTCCTTAACTGACTTGGGCAACTTTCCAACAAAACCCATGGGCCTCAACCATACCCAATTGAGCCCGTGCATAAACTTGCACCCACCGAACATCCATTATGCCCAAGTCCAAACCATTTTCATTTATTTTATTTTTCAAAGGCATAAACTTCCATAACATACCGATGCCATGGATACAATTTAAACAACAATTGATTTCTGGCTGAAATTCCCCAAAATAAACATGTTTGGTCTATAAGCATGGCTAAGCCTGATTTTTCTCAAAATGTCCTAGTTCATACTATCGTATCAACCAGGTTTTACCTATGGTGACAATATGTTTTCTTCAATTATCAAGATTGGCCATACAAGGGAGTTTAGGCATAACTATATATTTAAAGCAGAAATTTAAATTACTGATATAAATAAGCATGCAGTAATAATTTAAAATAGAATATGAATAATTTGAAATAATGAGATCAATATGATCAAGGGTATAACTTGCCTTGCTTGATTGAACGCTGATCTCAAACGGCGTCGAAATCTGACTCTCCGAAGTCGTCGAAATCTAATTGCGAAATAAGCCAAAATCAAATAAAATTCAAATAACAACTCAAATGAAATTTGAATCACCTAAATCGGAGTTCGGATGCAAAAGATATGGGCTCTGGAAGATTGAAATTACATGGAATAATAGAATTAGGATTTTTTCTGGATTATTGGAATTATTTTTCTAAAGGAAAATCCTTTTATTGCGCCAGCATGACGTCAGCGACTGATTTTCGGAATTTAAATGAATTAAAAGAATTTCCGACATGTGGGACCCACATGTCGGTCTCACGGCTCATTGGACCAAGTCCACGGGTGTTAAGGCTGAGGGGGGTGGACCTTGCCACGCGGGCGTGCCACGTGGGCGGACACGCGAGCGAGGAGGCGACGTGGCGCGACCGATGCCAAGGTGGCAACCACGCGGTGCCACGTCGTGCGGACCGACGACGGCTCGGGCGTGTATGGCGCCGGCGGCCCGACGACGTTCGGCGAGGGCACCAAATGAAAGAGGGAATCGGGGAGTGTGGTGCTTACCCAGAGGCGCAATGGTTTCAAAGCTCGTCGCGGCGAGGATTTGGCGCGTGAGGTTCGGGTGGAAGGCGCACGTTACGGTGAAGCTCCGGTGAAGATGGTGCGAGCACTAGGTCGGCGAAGGTGCGCGGCTTGTGGTAGTGTCGACGGGACACGGTGGCGGTGGTGGCGACGCTAGAAGCGGCGAGAGGTTACGGCGGCACGGAAAACACCGATTGCGGTGAGCTCGGAGGGAGAGAAGAAGGGAGTGGTGGAGCGAACGAGGAGGAGAAGACGCACCCGAGGCGTGGTTTTATAGGGACGGAGGGTCACGGAGGAGGAGGTCGGGCGTGGGATCGTGGCGGCGACATGGACGCTCCCGCGATCTCGCACGCGACGAGGCCAACGGTCGGGAGAAGAGGCGCGTGATCCGGACTTGAATGCGCGCACCGCGCTAGGAAAGAGGGAGGATTCGCGGGGTTGATGGAGCTCAATGCGGCGCTAATGGCGATCGTGCATTGCGGCAATGGAAGAAGACGCGGGAGAAGATGAGTCGCGGGCGCTGGATTCTCATCCAATGGTGCAAAAACGGATGTGGGGGTATGGATGCCGTCCGATTCAAATCGGACGGTGGCTGCGAGAGGTTCGGTCCTCGGAAAGTGCCAAGAATATCGATCGCTGATCTTCGATCCAACTACCGACACGCATTGAAGTGCAAAGCGCGGGGGTTTTCTTGGTCGTCCGATTCAAATCTGGATGGGGAGAGAGAGGATAGGTGTGCGCGCATGGCCGAAAGGAAAGTGGGCTGCGGGAGGAGATGGGTTGAGCTGAGGAGATTTGGCCCAAAAGGTTTTCTGGATTTTTAAATTGGTTTTCCAATTTAAATAATCCTAGTAATTCATTTGGGTTTTAGAAAATAGCAAATTAAATCAAAAATTATGAGAAAATTCACGAAATTCTCTTATTTATTTTGGACTTAATTAAGATAGTTTCAACTTATAATTGGCTATAGTTTTGCAAATAAATTGTTTTAGCTTTAGAATACTTAGGAAAAAGCTTTTAAAACTCGTAAAATTCTAGAAATTAATTAAATTTTTATTTTTCAGATTCAACCAAATAAAAACTTCAAGAACTTCAAATAAATTTTAAATTTTTGACTTTTTAAAACTTCAGAAATCCAAACAAGGCAATCAAACTCTTTCAAATTTCAGAAATTCCAATAAAACAATAATTTTATTTTGGTAACAGCACTTTGGGATGTTACACCCTGCAGCAGTAAGGATGATTTAGCCCGAGAACGACATTAATAATTCAAATTAACAAATTGCATTGTACACACACACTCACATAGAACAAAATGCTAGCCGCCTTCTGTGGGGTTTTACATAGACAACTCATAGCGAGAGTGTGCATCGGTCATTTCGAGACTTAGCAAAGCTAGTGGCCGCACAGAACTGCTCACATCTTCCATTGAATCCATGCGGCTGCGCATCAAAAATAAAGATAATAAAAAATCGAGAAGACCCAACTAAACTGTCAAACCGCAAAAATTGCTTGTCACTACACAATTCACATCAATTGTCCAGTACATAACTACAAATAATCTAGGCAATAAACTGTGCAACGAATAAGAAATTGTGCAAGGAACATCAATGAAACTAAAGAAACCAAGTAATGTTGTTTTAAAATGTCTATTTTCCTTGTTTAATTTCATATTTGAGGCTATTAGTACAGCCTGAACAAGTTTCTCAATGTGGCAACATTGCTAAGAGATCAAGAACTAAAGATTGACAAGTATACAATAAATCAATAAATTGCTAAGAGATCAAGAACTACAGATTTCTCAATGCGGCAACATTTATCAACAAGCACCCATTTGAGGATAGTCGCCAAGCCGGGGTTACCTCAACCGAGCAAGGGGAGGGGCCTCGGTGCAAAGCAGGGTGCCAGCGCAGGGGAGGGGGCTCGGCGTAGGTGTGTGCAGGCGGTTCGGCCCAGGGGGTGGCATGGGTGGAGGGACTCGACAGAGGGGCGTGCATCAGAGAGGAGGGACGCGTGCGCAGGTGGCTCGGTGCAGGGGGTGGACCGGGTAGAGGGGCTCGACGCAAGGGTGTGCAGGTCGAGGGGCTCGGTGCAAGGGCGTGCACCGAAGAGGAGGGGCGCACATGGGTGGAGGGCTCGGCGTGCAGGCACGCCGAGAGGAGGGATCGGTCAGGTGCAATGCGCGCGGCGCAGGAGAGCGCAAACCCTTGCACCAGATAATGGCTAGGGTCGAGGGAGGAATTGCGTGGGGGGCTTCGTGTGAGAATCTTGTTCGAGCCAGGGTTCACAAAATGCGTTTATGGGAGGTGGACTGCTCGCTAGATCTCGACCGTGGGTTTCAAATTTGATGGGTCGATCGTCCATGTCCATATGTGCACGATTCAAGCTATGTCCTCCGGATATGTCACATACATGTTTTCCGCTTTATGTCCGATCACTCAAGTATCTTTCGCATGCATCATGATCTGCGCATTTTCAACCGTGGATTGTTTAGTGAAATTCTATTAATGTGTTGTGGATGCTTTTGTTGGTAAGACGATCGAGGAGGAGATGCAAAGTCACATCAACTTTCGACCGGATGCATTGTAACCGTGTTGGACTTGGGAACAGTTGCCTAGTCGGCTACTATTACCGATATGGCAACGGGGAATTCGGAAAGGGGGGAAGAGAGCTCGACAAGGGGAGAAGGCCAAGCTGATTAAAGAGATAGAATAGTTCTCCTTGAGAGGTGAGATAGAATTAGTTTCTCCATAAGAGATTGAATTACATAATAGGTTATTTTATGTATTCGATTCAGCTAGTGCTTTCCTTATTGTTGTTTTCAAAATTTCTGCATGCTTAATCTATAAAAGCAGCAGATGTAAAAGAGGGAGACTTAATCAATCAATAGACAAAGTTTTGCCTCACCAAATTTTGGCAAGATCATAGCCACGGCCACCGGAGCAAGTCTAGCCGACCCGAGGGCGATCCTCGCCTTCGCTAGTTATCTTCATCAACTGCATCTTCATCCTCCTTGATCCCACACCACATCCATTTGGTATCAGAGCCTTCACTACCACCCTTCACCATGGAAAACAACAAGACCCTAGACGACGTGTTCCAACAACTCGCCATCATGATGACAGAGATCAACAACATCAAGGCGCAACAAGTCACGCATGATCATGTGATCTCCGATTGGAAGGCCGATGGCTCGGTGGCATCCCCCACACCCACCGGTGGGTTTAGCAGCGGGATTCGTGCATGGGAGAAGCCGCTTGACAGCAAGGCACATGACGACGATGACCGACACACCGCTCCTCGCTTCCACAAGCTTTTTTTTTACCAACGACGGCGAAGAAGATCCTCTTACGTGGCTCAATCAATGTGAGCAATTTTTCTGAGGGCAATGCACCATGGAAGAAGAGAAGGTTTGGTTGACATCCTATCACTTGATTGGCACCACCCAGTAGTGGTACTACCAACTCAAAAGCGACGAAGGCATGATGTCATGGGTACACTTCGCAGAATTCATCAACATGTGGTTTGGACCGCCCATCCATAGAAATTCCCTCGGGGAATTGGCGCAACTCCGACGGACAACTATGGTGGATGCATATCAAAAGAAGTTCTTGGCCCTGCTATGCCACACTGAGCCTCTCTCGCAATTGCAACAAGTGCAACTTTTCATAGCCGGACTCGGGAAACCATTGCAGACAGATGTCATGCTCCAACACCCTACTCACCTTCAAACTTCCATGAGTCTAGCAAGGGCGTACGAGCAACACTTGGAGGACTCGCCGGTGGAGTCAAAGCCACCATTAAACAACCCCTCGGTGCAACGTTTCTTATCCGTGCCCATTGTACCCAAGCCTCACGCGCCAACGCATGGTGGCCATGCCAAAGAACTAGAGTGACATCGCACGATAGCCATGCCGACATCTCGCCTGGCGTCTATCCGCTGAAGAGATGTATGATCGCCGTGCTAAATGATCGTTGTTCAATGAAAGGCATATTCCTCTTAGAGCTCGATGACACGATGATGGGAAAGAAGACAAAGATCATGTGGAGATTTCCTTGCATGCTCTTACATCCATTCGATTGGCCGCACGACATGCCCGCTTGGTGGAGATCAATGGACCGGAGTTGCTTGCCTTGGTGGACTCGTGTTCCACCCACACTTTTCTCGGGTCAAGCCGTGGCGCATCGCCTCGCCTTGTCACAAACCCCAAGGACGTGCATGGGTGTCATAGTCACGAACAAATGATCGTGTGACTAGTTCGATATTTGTGCCAACACCTACTTCGTGATCGAACGTGAAGAATTCTTCTTGGATTGCTATGTCATTCCGCTCGACGGATTTGATGTGGCTCTTGGAGTTTAGTGCCTTCGAACCCTAGGACCCATCCTTTAGGATTTCATGAAGCTTGCGATGTCGCTTTGGTGCAATGACCATCGTGTCACTTGAACCAACCTTGACGATAACCAACTAGTGGTCGTGTCTTGATGAACGACCTCCTAGACAAGTTTCAAGATGTCTTTGAGGAACCCTGGATCGCCACCATGTCGACAATAGGATCACCACATTCATCTTCTTCCGAGGCAATACTAGTGGCGCCAAAGAAGAACGCTACCCTCAACTCTTGAAGGATGAGATCAAAAGCGCAGTGGTGATATGCTCGCACAAGGTATTATTCGATAGTACGCTCGCGTTCGCCTCTCCTATTTTGCTTGTTAAAAAGTAGGACGGCTCGTGGTGTTTTTGTGTGGATTATCGCACTCAACGACAAGACCATCAAGGATAAATTTCCCATCCTGCCATCGATGATATTTTGGATTAGCTCAATGGGGCTCGTTTATTCACGTAATCGGATTTGCTCGCTGGCTATCATCGCTTCTTGATGCACGGTCTTCTCGTTGAGAAAACGACTTTTCGTGCGCATCACGGCCACTTTGAGTTCTTAGTTATGTTGTTCGCCTCACCAATGCCCTAGAGACATTCCAAGCTCTTATGAATGACATCATCAAGCCTTTTATTCTTTGTTTTGTGTTTGTTTTCTTTGATGATATTTTGATCTATAGTTCGACATGGGTAGAACATCTTCAATAGATCCGCATACCCTCCAACTCATGTCATCACAAGCTTGATCTCAAGAAGTCCAAGTGCCTCTTTGTCAAGGAATTGGTAGCTTATCTCGGTCACATTATCTCCACTCAAGGTGTGGCCATGGATTTCGCAAAGTGGAGGAAGTATGTGCATGGCCGAAACCCCACCCATTCGTGCGCTCTGTGGGTTTCTCGGTCTCACCGGCTATTACCGCAAATTCATCAAAGCATCCGGTCCGCTTGTAGCGTCTCTCACCAAATTGCTCAAGAAGGAGGCCTTTTCTTGGGCATCCGACAGACAAAGATTTACAAACTTTAAAAGCGGCTCTTGTTTCGGCTCTGGTTCTTCATCTTTTGGATTTCTCCAAGGCATTTCGCAATGGATTGTGATGCTTCAAGTGCAGGCTTTGGTGTAGTTTCGCACCAAGGTGGTAGGCTCATTGCGCTTCTTCACCGGGTGGTTGGTCCTCACCACGCCAAGTTGATCGCCTATGAACACAAGTTGATTGGTTTGGTCAAGGTGGTCCATCATTGGCGCTCAGATCTTTGGGGCGTGCATTTGTGGTCCGGACAGATCACTACAAACCTCAAATTTTTGCTTGATCAAGGACTTTCTACTATTCCTCAAAGATACATGGGTTAGCAAGCTCTTCGACTATGATTTTTTGGTGGAATTCAGACCAGGATGTCAAAATGCTACGGCTGATGCTTTATCTCTTCATGATGAGGAGACTTTGTTCATACACATTATTTCTAGTCCCGACTTCGCCATATTTATCGCACTTCAACAAGAGGTCACCTCTTTTCCAGAGTTGATCGTTTTACGCAATAAGGTTTCGGCTGGTATAGCCAAATCGGGTTGGACAGTGGTCGATGGCTTGCTATTGTACAAAGGATGTATTTTTGTGGTTGGTTCATCGTTACTTTGGGCCGATGTGTTAGCCGATCTCACGGTATGGATCACGAAGGCATTCGGAAGACTTTACATCATTTTCAGATGACATTCTACAATACTAGTGCTCACAGGAGGCTTCGAGACTATATCAAAGGTTGTGTGGTTTGTCAGAAAAACAAGACCAAACACTTGCATCTAGTAGGTCTGCTTCAACCATTGGCAGTGCCAACTATGATTTGGGAAGACATTTCGGTGGACTTCATTCAAGGTTTTCCCAAGGTCGGTGGCAAGATGGTGGTGTTAACGGTCATTGATCGTTTCTCCAAATACAACCACTTTATTCCTCTTGGCCATCCCTACACCGCCAAACTCCGTCGCCCGAGCTTTCTTTCATGAAATTGTTTGCCTTCACGATATTCCCTACTCAATTGTTAGTGATCGGGATCCGGTTTTCACATGCAATTTTTGGACTGAACTCTTTCGTCTTGCGGGGGTGAAACTTCACATGAGTTCGGCTTTCCATCCCCAATCTAATGGGCAATCCGAAGTGGTCAATTGAACCATAGCTATGTATCTGAGATGTTTGTTAGGCAACCGTCCTAAATAATGGCTTCAGTGGCTTCCTTGGGCCAAATTTCGCTACAATACTTCCTACCATTTTTCATTGCAAACCACACCTTTTTGGGGTTTATGGTCGCGATCCTCCTACTTTATTGATTTATCACCCAATATGGTCCGTGTGGTGGCCGCTGACAATGAGATGTGCGATCGTGATGAATTTCTCGCTGAAATCAAAGAACGCCTTCTTCAAGCCTAAGATTATATGAAGCAACGCCATGACAAGCACCACCGTGAAGTCACTTTGAGGTTGGGGATTGGGTTTGGCTTTGTCTTCAAAGACCGCTCGACGATGGGATTGGTAAGACGATCAAAGGAGATGTAAATCTTTTGTCGCACTTTCAACCGTGAGGCGTTATAGCCGTGTCGGACTCGAGAATAGTTTTCGAGTCGGCTCCTGTTGCCGATATGGCAACAGGGAATTCAGAAAGGGGATAAGAGAGTTCGGCAAGGGGAGAAGACCAAGCTGATTAAAGAGATAGAATAGTTCTCCTTAAGATATAAGATAGAATTAGTTTCTCCGTAAGATATTGAATTAGAGAATAAGTTAGTGTAACACCCCGGTTTTTCTGAGCTTTTTTGAAGTTTTCAAAATAAAAAGAACCATTTGGGTTATGGTTTGCTAAAGCATAATCTGAGATTTTTGGAAATGATTTAAGTGACTAAGTTGAACTTCAACTAATTCAAGTTGGTTTTCAAGTCACTGGAGTTCGTTGCGTTTTGTTTTCTTCTCTGTTCGTGCTGGTTCTAGGTCACGACCTCCTCTTAGGTCAAGACCTCTTTAGTTTGGACCTCCTCCGTGGTCGCCTTCAATGTGCCAATCCAATCCTCTCGACCTCCTCTTTGCAAAGGCCACCCTTGTTGTCATGACCACCCCGTGGGTCACGACCTTCTCTTTGCAAAGACCACCCTCTGTGGTCGCACCGCTTTTTTGCAAAGACAATTTCTCTGCCGCAACCACCCTTTGCAAGGACCTCCTTAGGACCTCCCCTATGACCACCTTTTGGTTAGACCTCTCCTTTGACCTTGACCAACCTCTTTGTTTGAGCTAGTCCCGCCACTTTATCCTTTCTACACGTTAGTCGCAGAAGTCTTCAAGCATTAAATGTCGTTGTGGCGCATTAAATGTCGTCACCTCTGTGTACCCTTTTTCCCCTCTTGTCTCCCGCCTTACTCCGCTTCTATCCCCGTGAGCACCTACTCCCGCCACTCTATCCTCGTCATCCAATGCTCCTACCTCCGCTATAAGTAGCGCCTTAGGGAGCCCTGGTTCCTTTTCACAATCGTTGAGCTTTTTCCTCATCTCTCCTTTTCTTTCCTTTCTCACCTCAGTTCATCAGTTCTCCGCTGTTGAATCCCACCGCCTTCAAGCTCCGCTTCCCCGTGTCCGAGTCGCGAAGTTTGCCACACCAAGAAAGCCATCGAGTTCGCCGTCGCAGGAGCCGTTGGAACTCGCGCCACCTTTCGTCACCAACAAGTTCTCCAAGAGTCGCGGCTCGGCCGCCAAAGAGTTCACCGAAGTTTGCATCGCCAGCCTCAGCACTGCCGCCTCCTAGCCTCTTCTCTCTCTCTTTCTCTTGTTTTGGTGAGTTTTTCGTGCCTCATTTGTTCATCTTTGTTCTTACGACCACGTTGTGTAGTCATATCCTTTCTTGTTCTTGCAATCCTCTCTTTCGGTCATCTTGTCCGCTCAAAATTTCCTCCGGTCATCTTGTCCGCTCGTAATCTTCCTAGGGTCATCTTGATCGCTTAGGACTCCTCGGTCATCTTGTCCATTCAGATCTCCTCGGTCATCTTGACCATTCAAGATCTCCCCGAGCCGCTTTGCTTGTAGGACCTCCTTGTGACTTGTCGAACCTGCTTTCGACAAGGTCGCTTAGGACCTCCTATCGACTCACAGACCTCCTCGTGGCTCGTTGATCCTGCTTCGATCTAGTCGCTAGGACCTCCCACCGACCCTTTGGACCTCCTCGAACCGTTGAGCTTGGTTCGATCACTCGTTGGACCTCCTTCCTCCAACTCTTTAGGACCTCCTTTAGTCTAGTTTGCGTTGTTTTCATTTGAGCTGTTTGATTTAGATTTTCCTTGGATCATATTTGGTCTTTATTTGATTTTACTTTGTTCTAACGTGTATACTTCGACGATTCCGAGGAGCCCGAGTTCATGAAGCCGTAGACTCTCAAGCTTTCGAGCAAGGCAAGTCATACCCTTGATCATTTTGGACCCAGTATTTCAAATTACATACTTTTGTTTCAAATTATTACTACATGCATATTTCAATTTAAGTACTTTATTTCCCTGCTTTAAACTGATAGTTATACCGGCCTTTGTACATTCAAACTTGAACACCCTCTGGACTACTTTTGATGCCTTAGTAAAAGCTAGTTGATACATTAGTATGAACTAGATCCGTTGCAAACTCTCGCGAGCCAAAGCTTAGCTCAAAAATACTTGATTCGGGGATGTTGGCCAAAAGCTCAAACTTGTTTCAAATTGCTGCCATGGTATGGTCAGTACCATGGAGCTCTTTCTGAAATGTTTTAACTGTGGTAAATTAAATGAAAACTGGTTTGGACGTGGGCGAACTAGTTGTCTGGATGGGTGCATGCCTATGCACGGGATCGATCCATTTCTATGGTCGATGCCTAGGGTTCTGTTGGTTGTCGCCGTGCCGCTTAAGGACCGCCGAGTGTATTTTGCTATGCCTTCTCGCACTACCACATGTCTTGTATGGGCAGGACTCGATCGACACTTGCAATGTCTCACCGTGGTTGTCCCATCCGGCTGTGTGGGTGGTCCTTTATGATATTCTTCTTTACATTCCCACATGGCGCAAAAGGGGGGCTGAACCTTGCGGGTGGTTAGCCCAATAGGGGTGAAACCTTAGCGAGGGAGACTACGGTGGGGTAGCGTTTATAAAGGCCTTATGATAACCTCTTAGTCGCACACCTTCTAAGTGTGTGGCTGACAGTGTAATTGGTTATCTCTTGTGGGTAAAGTTGTACAACATCTCAGAGTGTAAAACTATTCGAATAGTCGTGTCCATTTCTAAAAACTTACTTATTTGTTTTGGATCTCTATCCAAAATGGGTTTTGGGCGGGTAGCCCTTGGGCGGTTAGCCTGGTGTTAGGAGGTTATCCTACACCGTTCTTATTCTTGTTATCAATCAAGCAAAACGTGTTAGAAAATAAATTTTATGTATAGTTTAGACTACTTGGAACTTAGTACAAATAATCAAAAGAAACTTGGCTTTATGCAAATCAACTCTATAAGCCTCCGTTGTTAATCCTTGCATGCATGAATCTGTTATTTGACGGGTGTGATTTATGAGCACGCTTATTGTGCTCACTCTGCTTTGTTGAAAAGTAGGTGAGGAGATCTACGCCGAGGACCAAGAGGTCCCGATGACTAAGCTACGCCTCTAGCCGATTGCCCGTGGTGTATCGGGTGGACTCGCTTTTGCCCCGCTGTATTTTGCTTTTGCCGCTTGTAAGCTATCTTTGTAATCAACTCTTTGTTGTTAATAAAGTTTACGTTGATGGTTGCTACCATCGTTGTTTGTCAGGTGAGCTAGCCGTTGATCCTTGGGACTAGTTCAAGACACAAAGGACTCGGGCTTTCTGGAACTCATGACCTCCTCGGTTGGGTCTCGACCACCCCGAGTAGGTTTGTGGCTCTTGGGGATGTCCTGGTCTCACGACCTCCTCGAGTCGGGTCCGAGACCTCCGGTGGTCTCCGTGGACTCCCGAGTGATCCCGCTGACCTCCGGTGGTCCCGAGGACCTCTCGTGACCCCGGCAAGGAGGTCACGACAGTTAGTTCGTATTCGATTCGGCTAGTGCTTTCCTTATTGATATTTCTGAAATTTCTGCATACTTAGTCTATAAAAGGAGCGGATGTAAAAGAGGGATGCTTAATCAATCAATAGACAAAGCTTTGCCTCACCAAATTTCAGCAAGATCAGAGCCTCGGCCGGCTGGAGCAAGTCCAACCGACCCGAGAGCAATCCTCGCCTTCGCCAGTTATCTTCGCCAATTTCATCTTCATCCTCCTCGATCCCACGCCACATCATAATGAATTACCATTCTCAATTTCATACTGCATGTACTATGTCACGAATTTTTATTGTGAATTGTAGTTTATTGTATGGATAACCTAAATAGCCTGTTCAGCATATCTGGAGCTTTGATCTGCATACTGCATATACTCCCTCAAGGTCGTTGTTAATTACAGTTTTGATTGCAGTTTATTTCTACGCCCGTGTGCAAGATTCCTAATGGTTGGGCTCCAACATGGAAATTTATGCACCAACATTGCAGGATCCCTTCTGCAACAATCTGTGTTCATGAAGCCCGAAATATTAGTATTCAGTAGACGATGCACCTATGATTTGAACAAAACAACAGAGTAACGTTTTGAACAAAACAAGAGAGTAACCACACATAAACCATGAAGTTAGCAACAGGTAAGAAAAAATGTTCCATCATTTTCACTGGTTCAAGCGTGCATCACAAATTTCAAAGTGTTGTGTTCTCCGGCGCAAACACAAAAGGCTTAACCTGGTCTCTTTTATCCAGAGACAACAAGGAGAGAAGCTCATGAAATATCTTAGTTATCTGAGTCTTTTGTTTAGAACAATGGCTGGAGCAATGCTTACCTTAAGATCGCCCACCTCTGCCCCAACAATGGCGCCCACCTCTACCCCCAAAAATCCAACATCGTATTATAGTATCCAGATCCACAAAAAATTGAAGGAACAAAGATGGATATTTGGATAGCAGGCATTATGATGATAGAGAGAACAGTAAGGTGAATCATGCATCTTGCAAGTAAAGAACTTTTCCATAAGCAAGCAGTTAAATGACCAATAGGGAGCAAGAGTTGAGAAAATATAAAGGAAACATCATATCCATGCGGATATGTTTTGCAGAAATAATGAATAGCGGATCCAATTCACCTATTGATGGGAAAATCAGAATGAATTCATAGAAAAACAGGTGTTTCCAAATGAGACAAATCATTGCGAAAATTTAACTTTGCATAATTGATGCCAATGAAAACCAAAGAAGGTAGTGAAGCATGGTTGTCAATATCGTGATCTTTAATCGAATTGGAGATGCTTAGATAGGATCACATTGTAGGATCGAACCATATAATCTAATATCCTACCGATTCTACCAAATATACATTTCTTCAAATATACCATGTATTTCAATGGTGACATCATTTTGGATTTGTACTTTAAAGAACTTTAGTTAATAAAATACAGTCTAAATGAAAGATATGTTGTCTTTTTATACAAATAATAATATATATGAATGTATCGAATGTGAAATTTTACCATTGAAAGGACATATACAATTAAGTATTTATATTTAATTACTAGATTGGTAGAATTGAGTAGAACTGTATGTAAATTTTGATCATGATCTACAATTTTTTTAAGAATAATAAGAGTATTAAGGCCATGTTTGGTATAGCTTCAGATTCTCATTTTGCATATTATGCTCATGATTCTCTGATAATCCACTTCTCTAAGAATTTAGAGTTGTCTGTTGAAACGGTTTGACTGGTAGGTTGGCTCCAAAAACCATACGAGGGAGGATTAAAGGCAAATAGACCATGTTACCCTTGGTTGTAATACTTCAATTGTATTTGTATCTTTCTCCTATGTATTTGTACACAAATTATAGAATTTTCCCCCAAATTTGTTTATACCATATGAAAGTATATACGTTGTATTTGTACACAATACTGTGTTACATTGCATTTACACTTCATGATAGATTACAATTGTTGGCAAATAACGAATTGATGCACATGACCATTGATTGTGTATAAGCAAATTTTGTAATGTTTACGCCATGATAGATGAAGTTGGGGATATTGCATTCATATCGTATAAGTGTTCAATTGATAATTAAATGATATTACGCATAAGTATTAAAATGATAAATGAGTCATAACAAAAGACCACCAAATTTCACAAGTATTGTATCCATCATCCCGAATGAGCAATTTCACTTGCAAGGTCATTACGGAAACTATCCATGGATGTAGCACTCGCTTATGCGACATTGATGCATCCGACGATCTTGAGAAATAACATATTTGGCATATCTTGATGGTATTGTGGGCACATAATTAGAATCCCAATCAAACCTACGAAAATGTATGTCCGACAAAGCATGTTCACGTATGAAGTTGTGGATTCCCATAGTCATTGTAACAATCATCTTTACTTGGGCATATTAAAGCTCTCAGATCTTAAGAAGAATTCTCCATTTCATCTTCCATACGCCAAAGGACCTCTCAATTACGTTGAGATCACTCGAGTGCAATTGGTTCAATTTTTCTTTCTCACCACTAGAGCAACACCTCTCCAAAATTCTAGAACATGATACCTTTGCCCTTGTATGGTGCTAAGTACCTAGGCCTCTTCTGATAACCGACATTGACAAGATAATATTTACCGCAACATAAGACGGAAAATCGTATATCAACATCCAATCCATGAACATTACAAGTAAATAAAATCATAAATGATACTTAATCAAAGAAAATTATCCTGTAGAGGATGTGGAAAGACTTCTCTGCCTACATCCAATGCATGATAAAGAACACTAGTATTGTGCATAGCTCATGGTTGTCCAATAGTTGTGTATGTGAAGCGCATGTCAAAATCACATATCGCCATGACATTCTATGTTGCACTTCCTGATCTATCAATATATCTAATTAGATCTTCTGGAGTAATAGTTGCAAGAATATGTGTACCATTGATAGCTCCAATATAGTATTTGAAATGTGGCCACATTCTTCAATCATTTCTAATTTTATCGTGAACCGTAGAGAAGTTTGGATCCTTTGGCCTCACAAAATCTTTAGACATTTTGACCACACACCGCAAAATCTCATCAAACTTCCTCGCTAATTGTCTCACCGTAATGCTTGAACCGACAGCGATCTTCTGTTAGATTCACACCACCACATATGTACAGAAGAGCTGGTGCTTCAATTGAACTTGTATGTGTTGTTGATTTCAAGTCATCTGCAGATCGACCGAAAGATCATGTAGACTGTGAAAGATCGTAGCATTCATACGAAACATGTGGTAGCTTTCTCCTGGAGTGGTAAAAGTTTCTCTCACCCAACCCATTCCACTAAGCCGTGAAGTTCTAGGCTCATTCTTGTCCAAGTAGGTTGAATGATAATTCTCCAAATTAATTGCAGTAGTAGTGAAGTGACTTGACATGTCTTGCCATAGACGCATCATCTACACATCACAGTCATGTTCCTCATCTGATATATTACTCCCTTCACTACGCTTTCACAAGACAACATCTGTACATGAACAAAGAAAAACACAACAACATAAATAGTAATTTAAAAATACATGAATACATATTAGGTCCAAATGATAGTATATAACTAGTGAAAAAATATCTTATAATCCAAAAAAAGTCTTACAAGCCAACAGAGAAATAAATAAATAATAATAATAATACAAGACAAACTATTTGTAGGAATGTCTCCAGAATCATCCTAACATTACAATCAAATTTCTATTTGCCATACTTAGCATCATACTTCCTTTTCACCATTCAAATCAGACTCACTATTACGTAAGGTCATAAACATTTCCCTTTACTCCTTCTTTAAGAAAATTTCAGATGCAATACTTGGCATCATACTTCCTTTTCAGCCATTCAAATCGTGCCTCACTATTGCGCAAGGTTATAAACATTTCCCTCTGCTCCTTCTTTAAGAAAATCATCAATCACTAAGAAAGAATTCCATTCACAGATTCAATCACTCGTATTTGTGTCCTTCTCCTATCTATTTGTAAACAAATTATAGAATTTCCCCCCCAAATTTGTTTAGACCATATGAATGTATATACTTTGTATTTGTCATGGTTCATGAGTGTCACATATAATTTTAAGACTGTTTTTGTACAACAAAATTAGCCCAAGCACACAAGCAGTACTACAGAATACCTAGAACAATACAAATGTCCAACATAATCGGCTGACAATACAAATGTCTAACAATACAAATGTCTACAAAATACCAAGAACTAACAACAGAGCCATCCTCTCTGAGTGCTTCACCATAATTGTAGTTCAGGTTTCCTCTAGCAAAAACAAAGAAGTTCCCACTTTGAATATGGAGATATATACATTCACAAATTCATAGATTTCTTCAAGCACATCAATCGACTTTACCTCTCACATCGCTCCATAGGCAACAACAATTCAAGGACTCGTAAAGTACCATGATGCTATGGAAACAATGGGACATGCAAGCATCCGCAATTTGCATCTCAACCAACTAAAATACATGTGGATTTCTAGGCCACAAATTTTACATCCCACTTTACATCACAACCAGCAGCATCATTCGTTCAAACAAGAAATGAAATGGAGGAAACAAGACATACAAAGAAAATGTATAGAGCTAATGTGGATCTGAATCTAGGAGGACAAGGGAGGAGTAGGGAGGGCAAGGGGGACGATCGAATAGAGACCTTACCTTCACAGGAGCCAGCTGGTGGTCCTCGGGAAACGGCGACGGCGAAGAAGGTGGGGAACGAAGCTCTCTAGGGTTTCTGAGGTCGGCAGCAGCGCAGTGGAGGATCGACAGGGGTGCACACGGGGGGCCGGAGGCGGCGCAGTGGAGGACCGGGGCGACATGCGAAAATCGCCTGTCGCGCGAGGGAGACGATGACGCGAGGGGAACGAACCGGTTCGCTCGGGGTGTCTCGCGCGGTGGGATGAGACGGGTGGTTCAATGGCATTTTGCGGGTAAAAACTATTGACTTCAAGAGGTATTTTCATTTCTGCAAGGTAGGATTCCTACGAGAATCTGCAGGAAGGCTGCTTCTCCGTGTTAGTTCATTTTGGAGACAACTCCTAGTGAGAAGTAGAATCACGTCATTTTGGAAAGCTGAGTATTTGGTACTGCTCCACGAGACCCAAATGAGAAGTTAGGAGTAGGAGCTGTACCAAACATGGCCTAAGATTGTACCAAATTAAGATCCTAATTTGCTCGCTAAATCTAGGATCGTAAAATCATTCTTACAACATTGGAGTGAAGGGACGTTGGCCGCTAGCCATGAACCGAATCGCTTAGTTTCGTGGATTAAAGCTCATCATATTGCACCAATCAACTCGAGCTTACAAAAGAATATGCCTTAGTTTCAAGCAACGTAACTCGCATAAGTCATGCTTGTTTTCTACTTTTCATTCTAATAGTTCCAAACATTACATAACCAAAACAAATACTAACCGATGGCATAAAGAATTCGATGTCCCATAAAACAAAATAAATTCTTAGGTTATCCCGCAACTAAGTCAGAACATGCAAGAATGGTATCATCAAACACATTCGCAGTCCAACGGCACTAGAACCACATTTGGGTTCAGTGAACTTGTCTTGATCATGCCCTAAGCAACGGCACAAACTACAAAACCTTGCCTTTGACACTCCACCGCCGCCCTTGGTAGAGATGATTTCCCGCTCGACGCTTTCATTACCTTCTTATGCGCCATCAAGAGCGCATTTGTATCGTATTTGACGGGCGCCAGACGATCGTCGAATAACTAGAGCTTTGATCTAGTAATTTGTGTTATGAATAGCGCTTGTATTCAATATGAGGCCAATGGGCCAAGATATATACATAAGTACATGTGGTGAATATGCAAAAACCCTTATAACAATGGGGAATAACACACTATACATATATCTCTAACACTTCTCAAACTCATGGTGGATCAACAACACGTAGTTTGGAGAGGTAGAAACCGTGTGTGCTCGAGTCCGCCTTCGTGAAGAAATCCGCTATCCGAATCTCAAGGTACATACTCAAGAGCAATCGCCGATCATGCACACAAGACCTCATAAAGGAAGCATCAACACCAATATGCTTGGTGAGCTCATGCTTCATGTGGTCACGAGCAATACTAAGAGCACTGTACTATCGACAAGAGAGGAGTTGGTGTAGTGACAAAACACCAAAATCCTCAAGTAACCACCGTAGCTGGCACTCTCGCCACAAGAGAGCCATAGCTCGCAACTCACCTCTGCACTCGAACGGATATCGCACTGCTTTTTGTCTTCCGTGCAATGAGAGAACCACCAAGAAAAACACAAGAAGCGAGATAGACCGCGATCGAGGGATCGCCGACCAAGTAGCATTCGAATAAGCTCAAGTCAGAATGAATCGAGCGTGGAAAGAAGAGACGGCGAGAGATAGTCCCACGAAGGTATCGCAGAACTCGAAGAAGGTGGTTGTAGTGGACCTGAGTGGGAGCAGAGACAAACTGACTCAGAATGTGGACTGGATAAGTGATATCCGGACGAGTAACAACAAGGTAGATAAGACTCCCAATAAGATGACGATAGCGAGTCGGATCAAAAAGAGGCTCGCCATCGAGGGTCTGAGGTGAACATTGAGCTCCATAGGAGTCTCAACAAGACGATCGTTGAGAGAGGCGCGATCAAGAAGATCTCGAATATACTTTCTTGGGACATAAAGAAACCATCCGGAGTGGAAATAACCTCAATCCCAAGGAAGTAATGAAGAGGACCAAGATCCGACATAAGGAATCACACTAAGACGAGCCTTGACAAAGGCAATGTACTTAGAATCATCTCTTCTAATAATCATATCATCGACATATAGAAGAAGAAGAGTCCACCACGAGACGAAGTGTGGACAAAGAGCGCAGATCATTATCACTAGCCGAAAGCCAGCAGAGTGACCACAGAGGAGAAGCGCTCAAACCAAGCACAAGGGGCTTGCTTAAGGCCATATTGAGAGCGACGAAGACGACATGCACCATGCCCTCAAGAACAAAATACCCAGTGGCGGAAGCATGTAGACCTCTCACACAACTCGCCATTAAGAAAGGCATTTTTGACATCAAGTCCGAGAAATGCACTGGCGCAACGTGACGCCACCACAAGAAGAGTGCGACGCTGGTCATGTGGGCCATCGAGCAAAAGTCTCGCCGTAGTCACGACCATGTTCTCGCTGGAAGCCACGAGCAACAAGACGCGCTTATAGCGCCAAGAGAGCCATCGAGCGAGTCTTAATCTTATAGACCTACTTACACGTGATGGGACGAGAGTGAGATGGAAAAGGAACAAGATCCCAAGTACAAGTACGCTGAGGCGTAAATCTCTGCCATAGCATGGTGCCACTCAGATGAGTAACAAAGATCCCGATAGGAGACTAGCTCAGATGAGTAGCAAAACCAAAACGGCAGAGGCCGAATCGATCGCGATCGCGAGAGCGTAGCGAGGAGAAGATAACCCATCGAGGAAGAGGGATCATCGAGAAGATAGAACATCGGAGAAGATGGCTCATCCGAAGATCCTCAAAACGAGGTCGACGAGTGTAGACGAGAGTAGGAGGAGGAGCCTGAGGAGCCGCAGGAGACGAAGCAGGCGGCGACAACGACGGAGAGACCACAGGAGGAATATGTGGAGACTCAGTGGGACGGGTGGACGAGGGCAAGATAGATATAGGTATATCTGGAAAGGTCAAAAAGCACAGAGACTCCACAGAGGTAGCTGAAGCCGAAGGAGAGGTAGGACGTGGGTAGAAGGGACGAGACTCGTCGAAAGTCGCATCCCGAGAAATCCGCATCCGTCGACCAACAGATCCCAAAGACCGATATCCTTTGTGCTCGTGATCAGATCCCGTAAAGACACACTTAACAGATCGAGCAATCGGGCTGGTGCGCTCGAGGAGAGGAGAACATAGCAAACGCAGCCAAACAGCATTTGGCGGGCGAGTAGTCGTGAAGAAGACCACGAGACGCCAACAGGATCGCACTCAAGAGCGTAAGAGGGTTGGATGTTAACGAGATAGGTGCAGCGGAAACAAATTTCGCCCAAAAGTGAGGTGGAGTGGAGGCGCAATCATCGCGCACGAGCCGCCTCAAGGAGGTGACGATGCTTGCGCCGCGACACCATTCTCGAGCATGAGCACCAGACAAGAGAATCGAGGAGAGTACCGCCACAAGGAAGCTGCAGTAACGAGAGAGTACTCACCAAAGCAGAGTCGCAAGACGAAAACACGAATGGGGGTGGAGAACTGTGTGGACCATAGTGGCAAATTGTTTGTAGATAGATAAGACCTCACTACGAAGACATGAAATATATCCAAGTGTGGCGAGAAAATTATCTATAAAATGATATAATATCGATGACCCCTTTCAAACGGCGGAGCTTAATTCAAACATCCAATGAACAAGATCAAAAGGACGCCGAGACACCGACTCACTATGAGGATAAGGAAGTCGAACTGCTTACCTAACTTACGCCCCGACAATCTAAAGATACGCCTCCGAGATAGACCTCTAAGACCACGACGAACTAAAGACGATGCACGAGATCCACACAGATGACCAAGACGGTGATGCCACCGCTGAAAGAGTCGGTAGGCGAGTGGCGTAAGCCGAGAGACCGGCGCGACGGTGGCAGCGGGAAGGAAGGTGAAGTCACCAAGCTCCCAGAGACGCCGTGAGTCAAAGCGCCGAGGGCTAGAACCAACCAGAGCTCCCGTGTGGCGGTCCTAAACACAACAAGAGTCAGAGTCGAGAATGACCCGACAACCAAGATCAGTAATCTGTCCAGCAGAAAGAAGCTGTATGGTAAGACGAGGAACATAAGCAACAGAAGGAACATGAAAAGATGAGTTGCTAAGAGGTCCTCACTGCAGACGAAGGGATGTACTATCAGCGGTAAGAACACTGACAGGAGAATCAAAAGGTGTAATGAAAGACAGAGTGGAATAATTAGAAGTCATGTGAAAGGATGCTCCAGAATCAAGAATCCACGGGGAGGTACCTGACTGTGGAGGAGGTGGTTTCTCAATGCCCGAAGAGTCGTGAGCGTAACTCGCAGAACTCGCCGAGGAGAACCCGAGGCGGCAAGGTGCTCAAGTCCGGCTATCTCTCGCCGCGAGAGAAATCACAAGGAGTCGATGCAGCGCCGATGTAGAAGCACTAGTACCAGCAGTGTTAGTAGAAGAATGGCGTGAAAGATGCCGCCGCTTCTTATAGCACTAGGACTCAATGTGGCCGACCTTGCTGCGTATGAGCAAGTGAGGACGACCACCGCCGATGGAGGACGCCACCACCTCCCGTGGTAGCCGCCGAGGGGGCAGCAGTCAAGCGCGGAGCGCTTGGTGTAGTAGGTGGACGAGCGACGAGCACGGAGGGGAGTGGCAAGCAGCCAACACCACTCAAAGTAGTCTCTCCGCCGTATCTTAGTAAGGGCCTCCGTGAGAGTGACACGAGGGTGGCGTAAGCCCGCAGGAGCCGGGCACGCCGCCGAACTCGGGACGGCGAGTAAGGAACTCGAGACCACGAACTCTGGTAGCACCGACAGAGCGACAGCAAAGAAGGCGAAGAGAGTCCAATGACGCCGCATGCCAGAGCTCGAGCGTAAAAGCGCCAACAGAGCATCACCTCCAAGAGAGTGCTCTCGCGAACCACTGACGTAGAGAGCATCACCGAGGACTCGTGAGCGCCGACGTAAGGTGAGTCCACATCCGAAAGCGAGGGGAGTCCCACAACTCGTAAGAGAACCGAGGCCGATATCGTGATGAGGACAGCAGCAACTCGAGCGCCGCATCATACCACCGAGTGTAGGCGTCAGCGATCCTTGTAGAAGTCCGAGCCTCCGGTAGGCGAGATAGCCTCATCATCGCAAGGCGAAGGGTCTCAGCAGCAGCCTTTGTCTGGCCGTTGGGGCAGCAACGCACAGCGAGGCTCCGCCGAAGGTGTAGGGCAAGGCGCGGTGACATCACCGCAGAGGACGCCCAGAGACGAAGACCACGCATGTGGATGCGCATGTGAAACACGGCCGGTGTAATTAACACCATCGAAGATCACCCGCAACGCAGGCAGTGAAACGGCATCCATTGGTAGGCTACCGACGACGTGGTGACCAAGGCAACGGTCTAACAGCGCGCCAACGGCGCGCGATTAGAACGACGCTTTTTTCACCGAAAGTTACTGCGGGCCGCACGACCCACAGTCAAACACAACCGAGCACGCACACGCGGGTAGGGTTTCCCCCTGGTGGTCAGCGCTCCCTCTGAAGGCGAGCAAGGACCGGTGAGGGGCGGCGGTGGCCGATCAGGGACCGGCAAGGGGCGGCGGCGGTCGGATTGCAGCCGAATCCGATTGAGCAGTAGACTCGGCGCGATCCGAGGCGCCGCCGGAGGCCCGGCGGCGGCGACGGCGACGGCGAGAGCGACGGCGGCGATCGAGAGGATCAGCGGCGAGAGGCCCGAGCGGGCGAGCTGGTTGAGGCCGCGCTGCCGAGCGAGCGCCGACGAAGACAAGCTCGCGCAGATCCGAGGCGCCGGCCGAGGTTCGACGGCGGCGACGCCCGGAGCGACGGCGACGATCGAGAGGCTCGCGACGCCGAGAGGCCCGAGCGCGCGATGCGCGTGGAGGCGAGGCGAGGCACGCAGCGTGGAGGCCGAGGCGACGCCGACACGGAGGACAAACGACAAGAAACCCTAGGTTCGCTCGATACCATGTTATGAATAGCGCTTGTATTCAATGAGGCCAATGGGCCAGTATATATACACATGTACATGTGGTGAATATGCAAAGAACCCCTTATAATAATGGGGAATAACACACTATACATATATATCTAACAATTTGAAATTCCAACTCGCTATGATTTGTCAAAAACTGAATGTCAAACGCTCGTTGTTGCTGAAATCATTAGTGCCAGAGCTCTGACCAAACAGGTCTTCAGCTTCTATACAGCTCGAACCATGTCCGACCTGGCAGGTTGTGCTAATTACCTCCTTACGGTCAAATCCATTCTTTGCACGATCAAGGTGCTTCATCGCCAAATCAAACAACGTGTTAGGCTTCCAACCTCAAGAGGAGTTACATACAACATGTTTTGGTATAATGCTTTATAAAGAGTTCAAAACGGATCCTATCCGAACTGGTTTGTTCCAACTCGTTAAGTGTGTAACCCTGTAGATTCATATGTAATCGGCCGTAACTCAGAAACTTCTTTTCGACCACCGCCAGAAATGCTCCTAGCAAAACATAATGACCGAATATACAAATACTATATCTGATTTAACCTTATGCAATATAATCTACGACCAAGTTCACGACCACTTGTATCTCTATACTACCAATTCACGTTTAGTCACGACCGTTCGTAATACCTACGACCGCTTCACCGACCGCTTAGTGATCATGTATGATCGCCTTATGACCACCCGTATCTCCATATGATCGGTCAGATCCGCCTGACCGAAAGACATTATTGCGTATTCTCCTTTTGCCTCGTGATATCTCGTTGAACTCCAAGTGAGATATTTGTTATTTATGGACTGTTCAATACTTTCTCGATCTAGTGACGGATAACTTTGTGTGGTCAACTCCTTGACCACCAGTGGCACGACCAAGCAATTTTTTTATTCGACCACATCGAGGGGCCTAGAGATATCTCTTCTATATATATTATATTAGGAGGCACAAATCTCATATCCGACCAGTCATATCTATCTGCATGTTTCATAGCATACCTGAAACCTACCTTTATAACTACCCAATTACATAGTAGTGTTTGGCGACCCTTAGGATTATACACCATCATTGCTTAAGACCAACTGATGACACATAAAATTATAACAATCTTAACAGTATCTCAACGTGGGCCAATTCAACACCATGTTCTAACATGCACTCACATTATTGATTATCCCTATATTTATGACGGGTAAAACATGGTCATCAATTAATACATGTGTTGGTCGATAAGCCAATAATATCCCGACTATTAGCATCCGACTAGAGATACTTTTATAATGACATCATTTAACTATCAAAGAGTTTCACCAACAAGTCACATACTTGTTAATTTTTATAAATGATAATTCATCAAATGAACATATTCTATAAATCATAAATATAAACGTGATACAATCATCGCTGCGATCACTCCTAACGTATGTGCAACATGGAGCACGCCATGCTCGAGGAGCGCTCGGTCTCCACGCACCACACACACCCTCACGGAGACCAAAATCGTAACTTTGGAGAATTTGTCTATCTTGGATTTTAAAGTCTCGTTCGTAAGGCAAGCGTGAAGCGTAAGGACGTGATCGTCAATTACTTAAGAAAATGCACCCTGCACCTGCATCGCATTCATAGTTGGGTTGTACCTTCCTCAAAGCCAAATGTGATGTTGTACCGATCGTTCAAATCTTACCTCCATCTCTGCACAACGAAGGAGTTTACTATGGTCGCGCAAAGAGATTCGTGAAACTAATCATGCCTTTACGCCTATCGTCAGAGAAACAGTGACTTTGAAAGATTATGCGGATTGGGTATCCAATCAATTAATCCTCCAAACCAACTAAACCGGGGAAGCTGAAGCGGAAATGCAATCATCGGGTGAGGAAAGGGGGAAGCTCCAGAAGGCCGTTGCGCGTTAACAAGCGCATCCGTTTTCTTCCTTCAAAAAGTCCTTTTTTTTCCTTCTAATGTAAATTCTGCTAATTAAAAAGATAATTCAACTAAGTTTGAACTGATATAGTACACCTGCTACAATACCCCCTGCCCAGCGACTCGCTACAACGCATCAAGATGTGCAGTCATTTTACGTTAAATCTAATTGTTACAAAAGAGATGAAAAACAGAAAATATTGAACTAATGCAAATCCAAATACGAAGCAAATATTGCCATATTTATGTGCAAAATAAGTGTCATCAAATTTACATAGAAATACACGAACAAATATAAATCCTTTTTCAAATTTTGATACCATCTTTGTCTATACATGAGTGCGTCTCAGTAGAAACTTTATGAGATCGCTGATTTATACATGTTCTCCATCATTTCGTGTGTGCATGTGGTGCGTATTTCTGGTAATCTGTGTGCGTGTGTTTCTTCTTCGTAATAAAAAAAATCCTCGAATTTGCTCCGAATGATCATATTCAAGCATGTTCACGATGAATAAAGACGTCATAATGTGCTTTGTGTCTGAAATAAACAGATCCAGCCGTCTCCACTCACGTCACGCAACAAACCAGGTTTGCGAGAAGGCAAAGGAGGAAGAAAGAGTTCTTATCCTATCGTTGTCTTGCGGTATCACGTGGCGGCGTGGCGCATGGCGCCGCCGTGCCGCACCACGTCGCCCCAACCTCAACAGAGCCCCGTACAGGATGGTCGGCACGTGTTCACGCGCACGCTGCAAAGAAAACCGCCAAGGCCACGTCACCACCACCGCATTATTCCACGCTACGCTACGCACGAAATCGTTTATACTTCAAATAAAAATAACACACATACACACTCAGCGCACAGCACCCCACGAACTCTATAGCTGACGTGTGGGAGCCAGCGTCTACTGGGACCTACCTGTCGGTGGAAACACACCAAAATCGTGCAGCACGGGACGTTGTTAGTAAACGGTCGAAAGGTACCCCGCGGATAAACTATTTATCCGTCCACGCCACGCAACACGACCGAACGGACAACTACGCAGACGCCAAGACAATGGCCGACATGTGGGGCAGCCATTTTCTCATGGCCCGCATGTCATCTACGAAAACCGCAGCACTCGCCCCTGCACGCAAGTATATTATGTGGACCAGGTAATTCGCCAAAAAAATAAGTTATTTCCCCACAAAATTAAGGCAAAATAAATGTACTAAAATAGGGGGACCCAACTGCCCAAGCTCTTCTTTTGGTTCTCCCTTCTTCCTCCGGATTCCTTCCTCGCCTCGCCTCGCCTTCCCCAAGTTTCCAGAAGAAGCTGGCGCCCTAATCCGCGGGTTTGGGTTCGTTAATTGGCGGTTAATAATGCTGCAGGAGTTCGTGGACAACGTCATCGCCGTCATCAAGGAGTAAGCAATCCCTTCTCGATTGCGCGGTTGCTCGTCTCTTTGTTGGGTGAACCGGCGAGTTGAGGTGGTTGGTGAGTTGGGGTGAGGTGGTGGGTGAAATTTCGGGTTATCAGCTGCATATGTTTTTGTAATTAGCAATGTGGAGTTGGGCTACAATTACTCGGTGGAGATTTTGAAGTTTGTTAGCCTTGCCAGAATTACCTTGAAGTAAGATGTGGTTGGATTAGGGTGCATAAAGAATGGAGGTGTTAGTAAGGATAGTGATTTTCTAAAAATTCTCTTATGCAAGTAGCTTGATGGGGGCAAGCAGGAAAGTAGGGCATGGTTGTCATGTACTACCTCTGTTCCTAATAGATGTGTGCTTTAGAATTGGAGTTTTAAAACTTTGGCCACTAATATACACAAAAGTGGTTAGATTTATCACATGGAAATGATATTAGTAGATTTATCATCGAAAGTACTCCCTTATCATTATATTTTTGTAATTTTTACTAACATGTAATAAGTAATGGTCAATCGACGGTGTTTATTGGAGACTATTTTGATGTCTGTAACAAGTAAAAGAGAATTGGGGGCGGTAGCACTAGTTTGAAACATCAAACACGATGTGGCTATCAGTGTGGTTGAATGAATCATTTGGTTAGACGAATGGGTTCAATATTATTGCTCTTGTAAATAAAATCCAATTTGAAAATTAGTCGTTATTAATGCTTGAATTAATGATTTGGCAATGACAGAGGAGATGACATGTTTCAAAACGTTCAGTTAAATGCAAGAAAAAATGGACTAGAAATATCAGGATAACAATTCGACGAGAAGTTGATCTGAAGCAAATGTAGTGTGGGAGAGCTGAAAATGGATTCTTGGTTTGGTTGAAGTATCCACAAAATTATACTGCTAAGTAACTTTACAAGCACTAATTAGTACTTCGGTTACTACTTCATGGGCGTAGTGAATCACAAACTTGTGTTGATGAGCAAATAACAAACACTTCATCAGCATATTTGAGACCTCTGTAATGGAGTTCATTTGATATTTACGT
Organism: Ampelocalamus luodianensis; assembly: GCA_036346255.1. Lineage (NCBI taxonomy): Eukaryota > Viridiplantae > Streptophyta > Magnoliopsida > Poales > Poaceae > Ampelocalamus > Ampelocalamus luodianensis. The sequence goes on along the minus strand of CM070617.1, from coordinate 54,749,970 downwards.
GTAGAACTTTGGTGTTTCATATTGATTTTTCTTTTTGAAGCAATTAATAAAGTGTCAGATGGGATTATGAGTAGCTTTGGAATTCTGATGAGCTTATGATTGTGACATTTGACCTTAACAATGCTAAATTCAGAGCTAAATACTTGTACGTTCTGAATAGAAGACAATGCAATGTAAAGTCAAAACTAATTGTTGCAAAAGGGGAAAAGGTTTCCTGGTCTTTCTTCTTGTATCTATCTCTGTAGGATGATTCCGGGAGCTTAAACTAAGCTGATTGCATAGTGACTGCTGCACAATTTTGCTTTAGCCTCTGATTTTCATCTGACATTTGTGCACCATGGGAGCCTGAGGTGGTTTAATTTAATTTTTTTTGTTTCATTTGTAAGTTGCTTTATATAAGACCAGGAACAGCTTCGTTTCAGTTAAGTTGTGATAGATGCGTTTAGGAGTCTCCTAGGGTTTTAGATCTAGAGGGCTTCTTCTATGCGTTCGGGTTCTTGAGAGAAACCGAGAGGGAGAGGGATACTAACCGTCCGAGGAAGAGGAAGAAGAGGTGGCCATCGCGGTGCGTCGGTGAAGCTCGCAGACGGCAACACGGTCGGGGAAGAGGAGCGGCTCTCCAGGTCACGGCTGCCTCCCGAAAGGCGGTGATCTCTTGGCGGCGGATGGCGACGCGCTGGAGCTTCCGTCATTGAGCGCCTCTTCCGATCGGGTCTAGGGTTTGTAGGTGGGATGGTGGCGGCACAGCCAACCTTGGCCTACGTGTCGCCTGCTTCCCACCTCTTATATGTGGCGGCGGCGACAGGGGCCCACCACCACTGGCCGGGCGCCCGATCGTATGCGCGAGCAGTATGGGCATTTGGCCGTTGAGCCAAATGCCCGAGATCAAACTAACATTCTCCCCTTGATCTCAATTTATGCTTTATCTTTAATTACTTTTGACTTTACTCATTCCATCACAGATTAGTGCATAGAACATGTCTCATCGTCACGGTCAAACGCCGATAGATTTGACATTACAATACACCTCTGCTTTGGAAAAAGTTACTTTAAACTTTTGGGCCATCTTTTAGTCCAGAATCACGTGCTTTCCTTTAAACCCATGCCGCTACATGTTCTCTCGAACACGTTGGGTGGTAAGCCTTTAGTGCTGGATCCGCTAACATCTTTATGCGGTACTTATATGCTCAAGACTTATAATTTGATCCCGAACTTTATCTTTCACAACATAGTACTTTATGTCAATGTGTTTGGCAAAGACCACTTGACTTATTGTTGTGGGCATACGTTATCGCGTTCATTATCGCAGCACAACTTAAGTGGTCTATTGATGTCGCAACCACTTTTAAACCGGTATGAACTTCTTTAGCCGCCACCGCCCCAGTAGCCTCATAACATGCTACAAACTCGGATACATTGTGGACGATGTAGTGACGGTTTGCTTTGAGCTTTTCCACGATATAGCTCCTTCCACGAGAGTGAACACATATCCGGATGTAGACTTTCTATCATCTCCGCAAAATCGAATCAGATACCCCACTATATGGAGTGAATCGATCTTCAGATGTCATCATGAGGCCTTTTGTTCCTTGCAAATAACGCAAGACTTTCTTTATCAATTTCAATGTTCTATTCCAGATTGCTCGAATCGCCAAGTAACCCTAAACAAATGCTAAGTCGTATGTACATACTTGAGCATACTGTAAGCTTCCGATACCAAGCATATGGAACCGATTTCATTTGATCGATCTCAGATTGGTTCCCGGGCATTGAAAATCCCCATATCCGTCGCCTTGACTATAGGTGCAAAGTGAAGGACTACATTTATGCATACAAAATTTCTTTAAGACTTTCTCTATGTATGCCTTTGTGACATCCCAATATCCCCTTGTTTTATCCCTGAATTTCGATCCCTAGAACGAACGAAGCTTCACCAAGATCTTTCATATCAAAGTTTGAGGACAAAACTTAGTCTCCAAAGAGATCGACATCACTACTTGCCAGTAGGATATCATCCACATACGTGATTAGGAAGATAAACTTCCCATCTTTAAACTTTGCATAAACACGCTTGTCCTCTACATTTTCTTTAAACCCAAATTTTCTTATTGTCACAAACTTCAAGTACCACTGTCTTGAAGCTTGCTTTAACCCATAAATCGATTTCTTTAGGCGGCATCTCATTCTTTCATTTCCTTCCATGACAAAACCTTTCGGTTGTGCCATGTAAACATTTTCCTCCAAATCCCCATTAAGAAATGCCGTCTTTACATCCATCTGATGTAACTCTAAATCATAATGTGCTACTAATGCCATTATGATTCTGAAGGAATCTTTACATGAGACTGGAGAAAAGGTCTCATTGTAATCAATCCCTTCTCTTTGCGTAAAGCCTTTTGCCACAAGTCGCGCTTTGTATCTTTCTACATTCCCTTGGGAGTCAAGCTTTATCTTGTAAACCCATTTACACCCTCATGCTTTGGCTCCTTTAGGAATATTTTCCAAGTCCTGCACTTTATTAGTCTTCATGGACCTCATCTCCTCTTCCATAGCCTCAAGCCATTTTGAGGAATTTTCGCTTCATGGCTTCTTCAAATGAGATGGGATCATCCTCCATTTGAAATTCCTCTGTATGATAAATCGATAATCATCGAAATAGCCGATCTTCTTACTCTTTGAGACCTCCTGGCCTCTCATCTTCTGCTTGAGGTCTGCTGTTGCTCCCTCATCTCGTGGCAATGGGTTCTATAGGATCCTCAAGAACAGTTCCTCATTCTCATTCATTGTTGCCACGGGAGGAACAATAACAGTGCCGGCACCACAGTGTCTTGCACTCGCTTGCAATGACAAACAGTAGTATGAAGAATGGCTCTTGAATCATCTGAGCGGGCGCATACACCCGCTTCTCTTCAAGGTCAATCTCACGAGCTACCATACTTCCTCTCATCATTTCATCCTCTAAGAAGACAACGTGTCTCGTTTCTACAAACTTTGTATATCCTGTCGGACGGTAGAGAAACGAAACCTTTTGACTTTTCAGGTAACCAATGAAATGGCAACCATCGCTTTGGGATCAAGTTTCCCAAGGTTTGGGTTAAATACTTTAGCCTCAAAGCAGACTCCCACACACGTAAGTGGTTTAGTGAGGAACTCTTCCCGTCCACAACTCGCATTTGTTTTGGGCACCGACTTACTAGGCACTCTGTTGAGAATATGAATGGCGGTTTTCAACGCCCCATCCATAAACTCAATGACAGTGTGGAATAGCTCATCATGCTTCGCACCATATCCATCGTGGCAGTTATGCGTCTTTCATTACTCCATTTTGCCGAGGTTCGCCTGGTGTAGAATATCACCACTATACCATTTTCCCGTAAAAACCTTGCAAAGGTCCAGAACTTGTCCATATGGGGTATGTCGACCGTAGTACTCCCACCACGATCGGACTATCTTAATCTTTAAATCGTGTTGGTTTTCAACTTCACTTTAAATATCTTGAATTTATCCAAGGCTTCATTTCTTTCTTTGATTGGATAAATATATCCATAACTGAGTAATCATCCGTGAATGTTATGAACGAGTCATATCCATCCACACTTTTCACAGAAAAGGACCACAAATGTCGTGTGAATAATTTGTAGAATTCACGTGCTTCTTTTGGCGTCTTTCTTAATTTTCTTTACATATTTTCCTTTAATGCGTCTCTGATTGTTCCAAGTCCGAGAACTCTAATGGAGGAAGAATATCATTCTTAACTAGTCTTTCTATTCTCCCCCAAATATGGCCTAAACGACAGTTGCCATAATTTCGACGACGCATCTAGAGTTCTCTTTCGTTTCTGTTTACATTCGTGAGACGAGGATTCATTCACTTTCTCGCATGCTGCTCCCTTTATCGCATACGACATTCACATCATCATATAATGATAACAAATAAAGCTCATTTTGTAAGATGGCAAGACCAACACATTCTTTATTAAACATTATTTCACACTTCCCATTTCCAAAATGACAATCATAACCATCATTGTCCAAACATGAAACACTAATCAAATTCCTCTCAGAAAGAGGAACATAAAGAACATCTCTAAGTAAGAGAGTGAAGCCATCACTAGTTTCTAATGAAAGATCGCCAACACTTCAACTTCACTTGACTCCATTTGCGACTTTAATGCATCTTTCTTTTCTTTGTGTATTCCTCGTCGAACGGAATCCTCAGATATTATTGGCAACATGAACAGCTTGCACTGAATCAATCCACCAAGTAGATTTTGAATATTGTACATACAGGACTCATTTATGAAGGTAATAATGTCCTCACCTTTCTTTGACATAATCATTTTCAAGAAATCGGACAATCTTTCTTGTAATGTCCCTTTTTCTTGCAATGAAGGCACCGATCCTTTCTACCGCAAACTTATTCTCGTTGAGGCCGATGGACAAAGGCTTTTCCTTGTTCTTTAAGGAGAAGTTATCATTAAAGTTCCTTTTCTTGTTATCCTTCACATAGTTGATAGAACCACCATGTGAGGATTTAAATCTTTCCTCCTCTTGCACACACATAGCTATGCACTTTTCTAAGTCCCATTTCTGCCGCATATTGTAGTTGACAACAAAGGTGTCAAACTTTTCCGCAAGGAAGCAAAAATCAAATGAATTAGGAACTCATCCTTGAGAGCCAAATCCATTGGTTTAAGCTTGATACCAAGTTGCTCATCCTTAGTATGTGCTCTCTTATGCCACCGCCAGAGTACCTTCTCACAAAGTCGCTTAATCACCGTGTAGCGTATGTCTTTGAAGAGCCAAGAACCGACTCTTTATTTTCTCAAGGTACTCTGTGACAAGAAACACATTCTGCGATTGAGCCAACAATTGCGAGCTCAATCGTGTTCTTTATCACAACCAAACATTTCTTGTTGGTGTGGTCCATTTCTTATGCTCAAGGTCATAAGACATCCGTAAGGAGCATGATCTCTCTGTCTTTTCTCGCCAAGCAAGATCATCCTCATTTGATCCTCACCGTGCCATAGGCTCAGTGGGACGTCTTGAGCGAGGACCCACCCACCTCACCAAGATAAACGCTAAGTCTATCTTTTCTTCCACTCTCCATAATTATCTCCTTTGAGAGTGGGATCTCTCCGATACAACTCATCAAGTTGTATCCACTCAAAAATAGTTCAAGTAAAGTGAGAACATAACAAAGAAAATTATATGCCTTATTTCCAACGTTGGTCAAAAATACGACATACAATTTAAAACAATTTTATCTATGCATTAAATCTACATCACCGTTGGTAAATAGAAATAACGCATAAAAACATCAATTAAAAATTATAATATCTGTAATTATCAACGTTGGTCAGAAAATAACAATACCATAATCATCTGAAAATCATCTCTATTTTTCCAAAATTAAATTCTCCGTTGGTTCGAATTTAATAATGAAAATTAATCAACATTAACTTTTGCAGCGGAAACTGTAATTATTCTAAAATAATTCACTAAATAGAAGCATTATATTGCATAATTTTAATCTCTGAAAAAGTTAACACGTTGGTGCAAAAAATTACAGAGATTTTGGATCAATTTTCAATCAAAATTTACTCAAAGAAATACTTCAAAAATATTAATTCTCTTTTATCGGATTCATGCTCAAAAGCCAATTTGGCCCATTCACGCGCGGCCTTGGCCCACGGCGCCCGCCACCGAGCCGCCACTCGCTGCGACTCGCGCCGTGCCGCAACTGGCCTGGCCGCAAAAGCTAACACCGCTGCCGCCGACTCGGCCGCGCGAATCTCGGCCGCCCATCGCCATCCGACGCCGAGGCGGCGTTATCGCCGATCAAAACGCGTTGCGATTCCCCGAAACCCTAGCCCATTCGATCCTCGCCTCTCACTTCTCGCATCCGGAAGCGAACGAAGCGGCGGCGGCGATGACTTCGCCCACGCCGCGAGAAGAAGACGGCGCCATCGCGGCCTTCTCGGCGCGCGCGCTCCTCGAGAGGAGCGCGTCGTCGTCGAGCGGCTCCGTGTTGGCGCCTCGTCCCGCTGGCGTCGACGGTGGCTCGTGACGTGGAGCGCCGGCGAAGCGCCGCGGCCGATCTCCCGCGACGCCGACGACGACGGCGGCGGCGACGACGGCAAAGTGAGTCGGTTCTTTTCGATCTAGGGTTTCCTCGTTTTTCTTTCTTTCTTTTTTTTTTCCGCACGTCGGTCAACCGACGCGGTCGTTCTTCTAGGGTTAGAGGGTCCTTCTCTTTTCTTTTCCGTTCTAGATCTACCCTTAGGACCTTGCTCGATACCATTGATAGATGCGTTTAGGAGTCTCCTAGGGTTTTAGATCTAGAGGGCTTCTTCTATGCGTCGGGTTCTTGAGAGAAACCGAGAGGAGAGGATACTAACCGTCCGAGGAAGAGGAAGAAGAGGTGGCCATCGCGGTATCGTCGGTGAAGCTCGCGACGGCAACGACGGCGGGGAAGAGGAGCGGCGTCTCCTCGTCGCTGGCGTCTCCGAGCGGCGGTGATCTCCTTGGCGCGATGGCGTGCGGTGGAGCTTCCGTCGAGCGCCTCTTCCGATCGGGTCTAGGGTTTGTAGGTGGGATGGTGGCGCACACCAACCTTGGCCTACGTGCCGCCTGCTTCCCACCTCTTTATATGTGGCGGCGACAGGGGCCCACCACCACACGGTGGCGCCCGATCGGGGCGCGAGCAGGGGGGGGCATTTGGCCGTTGAGCCAAATGCCCGAGATCAAACTAACAAGTTGTTCTTATTTTAGCCCTTTGATTTACACTATTTGACTCCTGGTACTTGTTTGGGCAGATCTGTGAAGACATTCACGTATGAATCATTGAACAATATTGCGAGATTGATAAATGGAATATCAGCACTCTTATTGACTCTGTTACCAGGAAAAACCAACATTTTAGAAGGCATCAGTGGCTGGGAACTTAGGCCAGCATTCCGTGGGCCACGTCTTCCTCGTTGGATGGAAAGGTATCCTTCGTATTTTCATTTTATTTAAAATTATTGTAAAACCTTGTGGCTGATGATATTGATTCAAGAATCATGAATTTCCATGTTTTTATGCTTTGGTTTTGGATATACAAAGATAGATGCCCTAATAGGTTTTTAATATTTTCCATTTCTACCAGAAATAATCGTATTCATTTTTATCTATCACAACTTTGCACTGGAGCAGGGGCTCTTTGAACATAATGCCCAATCTTATATTTTTGTGGCTCGTTTTTTTAGTACAGTTTGTATCATAAGTTCCTAATGGCACTTGCCTTTGGCTGCTGGACAATTTGGAATAGATTTTTTATCATAATATGTGAGTGGTACATGATGTGGCTCTGGTTGTTTCCACTTGCATGAGAACTTTTGTCACCATTTTAGTTTGATGATTTACATTATCAGTATTTATATTCCTGTTGCCTTTTTATTAGTATAAATTAATTCTTGAGTAAATTGCACCATAGGTACATGAACTTGTGAGGTATTGAGGTGGGTTGAACTTGTGAGGTATTGAGGTGGGTGTATCTAGGTCGATGAACTATGAAACCATGCATCTAAGTCAATGAACTTCTTAAACCAAGCAATCGCCCGGTTGACATGGCTGCCACGTGGGACTGCATGTTGATGTGTCACTGAGGTGGCAATTCCTCTTTTCTTTTTCTCACCCTCTCAGCCCCCATCTCTCTTCTCTTCCTCTCCTCCCTCTTGTCACCGGCTAGGAACACAGTGAGGCAGCTGGCCCCCGGCGGGACGGGCGGTGGCAACACCATGCCCGTGAGTGACAGGAGTTCGAGTTGCCCGTGCAGCGTGGCTTGGGAGGACAATGGCATGGCAAGAGGAGGTGGTTGGCACCGGCAGTGGCAAGCCAAGCCATTGGTGTTGCCGGAATTGAGAGGAGAGGGAGGGGCCAGGGAGAAAAGAGAGAGGAGAGAGACATAGGGGACGAGTTGCCATGTCAACGCCATGTAAGCATCTACTACCTGCTTGGGTGCCTTGTCAGCCATTCAAAACCACCTTTCGACCTCTCTTGCTTGGTTTAACAAGTTAATTGAGCTATATGCATGGTTTCATAGTACTCTTAATCTTGCTAACCTAAGAAGTTACTGCTTTTGTTTCCATGATAAATTGATAATATTATTCTACTATTTCTGAATTCTGACAACCTCACTTGTTTGTTCTGATCTTAGTGGGGTCTCTTCATTTAATGAGTTCATTCATGAACTTTCTGTCGATTCTGATTCTGAATCAATTGCTGACTCTATCCCTGGGGATGATGACAATGAAGAGTTTCTGTGCCCTCCCTCTCCATTGTCCCAAAGTTCACGATTATCACATACAAGCAGCTTTGGTAGACGTGATCGTCGATTGAGAAGGCCTATCAGATATGCAGTTTCCTGGATTCTTTGGCCTGTGAGATTTTTCCTTTCTTTGCTGCTCATTTTGTTTAATGCTGTCAAATTTCGGATAGTCGGGACATCTGCTAAAAGCCCAGAAAGTCCTCATCCTTTAAGGAATGTTCCTGCCAAGAAATCAATTAGCATAAAGGATCAAGTCCTCCAACGCACGACTGATAGGAGGCGTGGAGTTTTTGAGGTAGTATTAAAACAAAATGGAATTATGTACTTAGTCGACTTTTTTTTTTACTTTTACCATACTATGATAAGTTATGATTTTTTTTCCAAACCTCTCTTGAAGAAATTGCTTAAAAGTTTATATATCCATTTCAAGTATTCACTCCGTATTTTTTTTTCCTTTTAGGATCTCCATCTGGCAATTGAGATTTTCATTGAATCAGTTTTTGACGTTGTTCATAAAGGAGCACATTATGTTTTTTCTCCTTCTGAGGTGTGGCAGAAGTTATTTTGCTGGATTCGTGGAAGTGGTGGTCATAGTAGTTCTGTTGTTGATGTACCAACAGCTAACATTGGCAGTGATAATCCGGTTCCAACTGAAAAGAAGACCATATATCGTCATCCATTGAACACAGATTCTCGGACATGTGAAGATGTTATAACTGAACTTGGGTAGGCACCTCTGCCCCTTTATATTTGTGATGTTTAGTGCCTGGTTTAGTGAATAGTGTATCATAAACATGTATGCTGAGATTTCTTGTACTGATTTGCAAGTCAAAACTGGATAAATGTTTGATCCTGAATGACCATTTTAGCATTTTTAAGGTGCACAAGTGTATTGTTACTGTGTTACATACTAGATGTTTGCTGGCTCCTCTTTCCCAGGTTACTATAAAATGCCTTTTGAGGGTGAAATAATTTTTTCTTGTGGGGTTAAATATATTATGTTTGCAGTTCCATTTTGCTGTATGTATCAAATTGATGCTAAAGCACACTGGTGCATCTAGTAGATACAGTTATTCCTGTTGCACGGTTAACTTAAAAATAATAATAACTGTTGATGCCTGGTTTGTTTATTGAAGCTTCATCTAGTCAAGAAGAATTTGAGAATTAAGACGATATGTTTGTTAATCCTGATCATATGTTGGTTAATGACTTAATGTGCAAATGCCTGAATTGTTTGTGAATTCAGATAATATCTCTCCTATTTGTTTAATCAATTTGACACTTTATATTGATCATATTATTTTGTGCATCAGTGATCAAATTATTCGGCGCATTTTTTTCAGGTATCCTTTTGAGGCTATAAAGGTAGTTACTTCAGATGGATATGTTCTACTGCTGGAGAGAATCCCAAGGTGAAAATAATAACAATCTTGTGCCATTATCTTTCTCTATATTTATGGAATGGAATTTGATGCATGAGATTTTTAGGCATGATTCGAGGAAGGTTGTGCTGTTACAACATGGGATATTGGACTCGTCTATGGGGTGAGTCACTACCAAATTATTATTGGTAATATTACTGACATTTCTTACGGGTTTAGACCGTTCAGCTGTGATGCTTTACAATAGTGTCTTATTGCTTGTATGTTGCTAATTCTTTCTTTTGCATTAACATAATCTAAACAGTTTTTCCACTTTACAAACAGGTGAAATCTTCAAGGCTTTGATTAAAAAGAAGTTGTATCTATTTAGTTAGTTTTTTTTTTTTTACCATCTAGACAATGTGAAGTTTAAACAAATTGCAATCTGTGTATAGTTAATGCGCTGATGGTATAGTTGTTTGTTTGTTTTCCAGTAGTGACTAGTAAGTACTGGGTAGTAAATAGTGAAAAAAACAATACGGTGCGGTAGGAGGTTCTGTAGTTGAATTCAATTCTAATTAGTAGCCAGAATGTTGTGATATAACTTTCCTTTTGTCTAAAGCATTCCCTACCTACCATCCCTTGGTGCACTTCTGATTTGTAGACAGCTCACGAACCATTGATAGTTTGATGTTTGTCCTGAGCCAATAATGATACTTTTCAGTAGTTTTTTCATGGACCATTTCAGTAATATTAAGCTCAAAAGGCATTCAGTTTTTGCTATTATGTGAGTTCCTCAAAGCTTGATATGGACATGAATATTCTCAAGTTATTGTGTACAATTTAATATTTTAGTGCCAGTGTTTCTCGAAAATATAGTGTGTATAATTAAATATTTTAGTGTTAGTGTTTTTCTCTTGAAAATTTGAAACATCAAAGTGCTAAAAATTGCTTTTTATAATTTAAAGTTTTAGTGGTAATGGAAATACACACTTGTGAACATAGAGTCCAAATAGCTGATGGGGGCCATGGGGCAGCCAAGGTGATAGCGGGTAATTTGGTAGGGAACTTGGAAATGCTTTGAGCTAAAAGTGTCTTAGCTTGACTTCAGTTAATGCTGTTTATCTTATGTGTACAATATGCTTTGTTTTGATAATATTTGAGCCTCATGTATTGTTCTGTCGTTCCCCCTGCAGTTGGGTATCAAATGGTGTTGTTGGCTCACCTGCATTTGCTGCTTATGATCAAGGTCAGTTAATCAAAATTGGATTTAATGTACTGTGGTGCTGTGAAGCAAATGCTCTCAAGTTCTTTTTTTTGTGTGTTTGTGAATGTAGGTTATGATGTTTTTCTTGGAAATCTCCGTGGTTTGGTCTCAAGAGAGCATATAGATAAAAATATTTCTTCCTACAAGTAAGTAATGCTACTAACTGTATCTGGTTGTTCACAAGCAGGCAGTAAATCTATATTGTAGTTCAAGTCATTTCGGTCTGTATACTTGCCCATGTCTGATCATTTTTTTCAATCCATGTCAGGTACTGGAAATATTCTGTTAATGAGCTTGGAACCAAAGATATGCCAGCAATAATTGAGGAAATTCACAAGATTAAAACTTCAGAACTTAGCAAAAGTCGGACACCCTCTGCAGAGGAGACAGATGATCAAAATGACAAGACAAAAAATTTGGAAATACAGGCTTCACAGGAAGATGTGATAGAAGATCAACCTTACAAGCTTTGTGCTGTCTGCCACAGCCTGGGTGGTGCAGTTATGTTGATGTATGTGGTGACGTCAAGGATTGCACAGAAGCCCCACAGGTTGTCCAGATTGGTCTTGCTATCTCCTGCAGGTTTTCATGAGGATTCCAATGTGGTGTTCAGTATGGTGGAAAAGCTCATACTGTTTGTTGGTCCAATACTTGCTCCACTCATACCTGGGCTTTACATACCAACTCGATTCTTCAGGATGCTTCTGAACAAATTAGCTAGGGATTTCCACAACTATCCAGCTTTGGGTGGTCTCGTCCAAACCCTTATGGGCTATGTTGTTGGTGGTGACAGTTCAAATTGGGTAGGAGTACTTGGGTTGCCTCACTACAACATGGATGACATGCCTGGTGTATCATTTCATGTTGCACTTCACCTTGCACAGATAAAGAGGGCGAAAAGGTTCCAAATGTATGACTATGGAAGTCCCAGCAAACATGGAAGCGTATGGAACACCAGAACCTTTGGACCTGGGATTTCACTATGGTGTCATTGACATACCCATGGATTTAGTCGCCGGGCAAAGAGATAGAGTTATCTCACCATCCATGGTGAAGAAGCACTACAAGTTGATGCGAAAGGCTGGTGTTGAGGTCTCCTACAACGAATTTGAGTACGCTCATTTGGATTTCACATTCTCACACAGGGAGGAGCTTTTGTCCTATGTTATGTCCCGCCTGCTCTTGGTAACTGACCCAGGTAAAGGCCGCATCAAGCAGACCACTGTGCGTCTTAGGAAGCCGAAGAAAGTTCAGTAAGAATTCGAGTGTGATTGTGATATGGAGTATAGAGGCGCATATAAAGAAGTACCCGGCCGGTGAACCAAATGGGCATTACGCGTGATGTGGAGTTTTCTCAGTAGATTTTTGTTGTATGTAAGTTTGTGAATAGAACACTCAGACGCCCTCTGCATACCTTCTACACCATGTAGAAGATTTGAGGATGGACAGTACCCAGCTTTTAGTAGTGGTGATGTCGATGGGGATTGGTTTTTTGTATCCCCGTAGGAAAACAAGACCGTTACATGTATACATGCATAGCTGCTGTAGGGCTGTTTATAAGCATACCAAGAACGAATGAACATGGTGAGTTGGTGACCGACGGAGGAAGGAGCTATTGGTGCTAAGAAGAAGTAGATGGTTGTACTGAACTTATGCTTTTGTGTCTGTTCGTCCCCTGAAGAGGCCACTGAAATGCGAATTTGTTCGCAGTCCTCTGTTAGGTTGCTATCAAGCCTGATTGGGCGATTATTAATCATAGGGGAAATTGCGAACGATCATATTACTCCCACCAGTCGCCATAAGCAATCTAAATATTTGAAACTATATAGCCAATTATATTATTGGTTGAGGACTGCAAGCTAAAAATTTAAAAGTTGCTGCTGGTGCCATATAAAAAAGATTGACAACAATATCCCAAAGGTATGGCAATGATTTGTGGTAGACTGGTAGGAGAGGACTGCTGTAGTGCTTCTACGGAAGGTTGCACTATCCTTTTGTTCATAGCTATAATGTTCAATCACATTTACTGACCGTTCGGTTTATAGCTTCTGTGTTGATAAAATTGCGTTAATAGCAATGTTTCAGCTAGCTTGATCAATTTCGTCGTTCACCGAGTAAAACAATGCTTCGTTAAAAAATCAATAAATAGTGCTCCTACTTAGTTTTTGTCCTGGATCCGCCTCTAGCTTTTTTTTTTCCGAACATATAGCTTTAGATACATTCACTACACAAACGAAATTAAGGAAGAAAGGAAAGAAGTTCTAAAAATGGCTGGGTTCAGGTTCCTTGTGCAAGGGACGATGGAACTATCTCTGCTCCTGCATACGCCATCCACTTCGTCTGTTCACTCGTGGAGATCGAGTGAGCGGGCTGCGCTTGTGTCCATCAAAGCGAACCTCGGATCCCGGAAACAGCTTTCGTCATGGCAGGGCGAAGATCGCTGTAGTTGTGTAACATCCTAATTTTCTAAAGTTTCAAAACCATTTTGAGTAGTTTAGTCCTTTTGAAAATTCATCCTAGTTTTATTTGAATTTTAATTAAGCTTAATATGTACTTTCAATAGCAAAATAATTTGATGTGACTAATCTGAACCTCAACTAATTTTAAAACTATTTTATTTGGGTTCTCTGTGCTTGGGAATTTTTTCAGATTTTTCTGGAATTTTTTCGAGCCCAATTGCTATTTTCCATTTGCTATTTGGATTTACTGTTATTTCTAAATTACAAAATCTAATTAAAATCTCAGAAAAACGAATGGGCTGAATTCCCTTTTGCTTGGCCCATCTTGGCCTTTGCTTGTCGTCGCAGCCCACCCGCGCTCGCCCTCCTCCTCTCACTATCGAGTGGGTCCACCCTGTCAGCGCCGCTGCTGCCGTGTCGAACCCATGTGCGCCACGTGTCCAGGCCCCGCGTGTCAGCCTCGTCGCTGCCGCTCAGCCTTCTTCGCCCGGGACTGTAGCTCCACCGCGTAGTCGTCTTTCAGAGTCCGTGTCGGGCCTGCCTCCTGGAGCTATTTAAGATCCCGAGGACCCTCGAGAGGGGCACCCCGAGTCGCACCGCCCTGAAAGCCCTAGCCGCCGCCTAGAACCCTAGCTGTCGTCTTCATCTTCAACGCCAACCGAAGGTCTTTGTCCTCACCACCGCCGTTCTAGTCGCCCTCATCACCTTCGGGATAGTCTCGATGCCCGCATCTCGCCATCGACCTCGTCTTCGCCGGAGCACTTTCTAGCGCCGCTGCCGCAAGCCCGAGACCCTAGTTCGCCGACTCGCCGCCGCCAAAGACGGAGCTCCTCACGCTCGTGAGTATACCATCAGATTCCCGTAGCGTCCTCTACCTAATGCGCACCTTCACTGTCACTGAAGAGCCGCTGTTCATCGAATCGCCTCGGTCCCCGAGCGCTGCCCCTGTCCACGTCATGCCACGTCACCTGCCTTGTCAACCCTAGCATCTACATGTCACCCACATGTCGCCCCGTCAATGTTAGGTGGCAACCCACGTGGCAGATTCGGATCCAAAACCCTAAACCAAACATCAGTAGATTTAGTCCGCTGTGTGCCATCTCTATGACATGTAGGACCCACCAGTTGGTTCACTATTCTATAGACCCGTGAGCCCTAGACCAGAGAGCCAACCTCATGGACTTGGTCCATAGACCTTGGGCCCCACCTGTCAGCCACTTTGCCTTTTTTGTTCTGGATTTTCTTTAATTCCGAAATTAGTTGTTGATGTCATACTGACGCAATAAATTGGAATTTCCAGTAGAAAGTTAATTCAAGAAATTGAAACAGTAAACCCCTTTTTCTTTTTCTTAGGGTTTAGATCTTCCAAAAGCTCGTTCTCCCTCATACGAACTCTGTTTGAGCTCATTCAATTTTTAAATTTATCTAAATTCAAGCTCTATTTTCCTGAGATTTTTATTTGAGCCCTTTTCTTTTTCTTAGGATTTATTTTATTTATTTGCTTCATTTACGAGTAGATGTTGATACTTCGAGAGGTTTCAACGAAGGAGGACTTAATCAAGTCCAAGACTAGTACTAAGACTTGTTCCACGAAAAGTTGTACTTTTGACCATGTTGAACCCAGTTCTTCTAGAATTATTTTGATTCAAATTATTGCATTCTACTTTAAGTAATTAATTAAAGGCTTTGGGTTTAGCTATTCATCCAATTTGGGTATATCCACTCCATCTATTATATTATCCTGATCTTTTGTCACCCTAGCTTGGTTAACTATTAGTTGGTAATATCATAGCACCAACGCGGGTTGCTTAGATATAAATAGTTTGCTTAGCCATGCAACGAGTCATTCACATCATTTAAGTTACAAATATAAATTTGACTAAGTGATTATGGAACTTTATGCAAAAACTGTGTGTTGTTTCTATTACTCACTGATGGCATGTGTTGCACTCAACCAACAGGGTGGAAAAAGGTTTAGACTGAGGCGAGTTAATAGAACTGTGTGATATGGTGGTTGTGTGATTGGAAAATATGAATCATGGTAACTTAGTTAGAAATTGGCAGTCTCGCCTTGGTCAATTAAGGACTTAACTTTGTGCAACATTAAACTGAACCACAACTATACAACCACATGCTTGGTATGGGACGGGCCTAACCTAGTAAGCTATGGAGTCTTGATGTTGATTACTCAGGCAAGTAGTTTAAGCTATGTACCAGGGTGGAGGTGTGCTTCTACCTGTGTGGTGATTCATATTTATGAGTGGTTCACCGTCTTCAGGTCCAACGGTGTGCGACGGACTAACCATTTGTGTGAGGGTTGGTGCCAGCAGTAAGCACAACAGGAGTGTCAATTGTTGAGATGAAGTTTTGGAAAGATTTTGTTATGATTAGTGCTAGCTACACTGGTTATATTGTGTGGGTAAAGTGTACTACCTCTGCAGAGTGCTAATTAATCTATTAGAATAGCCGCGTCCGCGGTCATAGACATGCTCGGGGATTTCACATGAGGGGTAGATTTTCAAAAATAATTGGGAAGGGACACTGTGTGATTTAACTCATATGGCTGTGTGAAAGAAATTGATTAGGCTTTATGTCATTTGTGAAAATACCTGCTAAATTATCATTGTTTATTTATTTGAAATTACATTTTCAATCTATTACTTATATTCAATTGCAAATGTTGCTTCATTGCAAAATAACAACAGAAACCATTTTCTTTGTAATAAGCCATCATATCTATAATTGCATTTTGTGGTGCAACTTATTGAGTACTCAGAGTACTCATTCTTGCTGCAATCATTTAGCTGAAGTGGAGGAATCATCGCCAGTCTTCGATGAGGAGCTTTACGAGGTTGTTGATCGTTTGGTCTTGATCCCAGTTGATTGCCTGTGGCGAGTCGATGGGTTTCCACTAACGTTGCTTTTGTTCCGCTGCTGCTTATTTCTTTATTATCAGCCTTGCGTGGCTTAATAATTATAAACTCGACCATAAGGTCACAACCATTATTGGTTATTCAAATTAATCATTTATTCTTATATTTGTCTTGTATGGAATGATATACATCTGTGTTGACATTGTGTGCACTAGCTTGATGGTCCAGAATTGCATTTTTAGGTCCCGACAAGTTGGAAGGGAGTCTGGTGCAGCAACATAAGCGGCCATGTTGTCAAGTTCAACCTTTGTTTGCAAGTACTCCATAGATTGTTTGCAAGGTAAGATAAGCTCCTGTTTGGTTGCTTTGCGGCACCTGAGGTACTTGGACTTGAGCTGCAATGACGACTTGTTCAATGGCACAAGCATGCCAGAGTTTCTGTGCTCTCTTAAGAGTCTCATGCATCTCGACCTTTCTGCTACGGGCTTTGGCGGGCCGTGTCATGCCATGCCGTGCCGCACCGCGTGATGGCCCCGTTCTCAGACCCGGCACGGCCCGGCCGTTCGTGCCGTGCTAGCCCAGCTCACCACATGGCGTGGCGTAGCGTGTTGGCCAAGCCTTTGGATGGCCCGAAAGGGTACGGCCCAACTCCCAGATCTACTAATATGCCACCAACTAAGATGAACTAGAGATTGATATAACATGACTCTGCCTCACTCATTATCGATGCCTCCTCGAGCAGTGGTTGCCATGAAGGTAAGGTGTGTTGCATTGCTCTCACCCTTGAATGAGAGGCTTGCCGGTAAGTCGGTAATGTATTACTTAAAGGTCGAGGCGTCACCGTTTGTATGTGGCATTCAATATGGTGTGCAATGTCAATGGTGAAGGCAACAACAACACACGAAGTAGGAGGAGCTGGTAAGGTAGGAAGGAGCGTCGATGATTCAAGGATTATTGGTGAAGTGTCCATACTCTATAGCGACTTTGCAACACTTGACAAGAGGATGGAGCCGGTGTTGTGTTTTCGAGATGAGGGAGGGACTTTGTGGTAGTGGTTTAAATCGCAGGCTATAGCGCTTTTCGCCTTTGGAATGCTAAGCCATAGCACAAATGCATGCTACATCTACTATTGCTATAGCAGTTAGCTGATAGCGATCACTACGTGTCATTTTTAATTATTTGGGCTTGTGAACAATTATTTGGTATGATAATTGCATATTTTGAATTCTTAGCTAACTAAATTTAGTTTTTCACACAAAGAATTCAAGAAAGGTATTTCATATTGTAGAGACTATGTAGTTTGGTCTTAGTCTAGGTGATGAACAATTGACATCGTTATCGAAGAGTTTGGGGAGTTAGTTTTTTGTTTTACAAAAACTGGCCTGCTATCAAGGGTTAGGCGGTCTGACCGGCCATGTCGGGCGTCAAACTGGTGGTGCAGACTTTGGGTAAATGGACACCAAACACTTGTGAGGGTGTGTTTGGTGATGTGTTTGCACCATGTGCTATTGAAAATAGAAATTGAATGCGAAACTAGATAGAGATTAACTGAAAAGTCTAGAGATCAGTATTTTCTGGTTTTGGGAAGATGTTTAACTGGCCACACCAGGTCGTTAGATCGCCGTGGTCGACCGGTGCCTCGTTACGGTGGAAGCGATGATCGCCTAGTAGCGACGGTCTGACCGACCGTGACGGTTCAATGCATAGTGAGTTGTGCTGAATTTTAGGAATTGGCCAAAAGTTATGGAATTATTGCATATGTGTTGCATGATGCATGTTTCGACTAACATGGGTCAAGTTGTGAAAAATTTGTGACCGAAATCGATATCTTGGTCTATTGTTGTGCAGAAACTTGGAGTCAAGTACGGTCAACGGCGAGGATGATTGTGGCTTAGTTTGGTGAAATCAAGGTCCAGAACAATCAAGGAGACCGAGTGAAGTGGTTGGTCTCAAGCATGGCATAAGATGGACATGGATAGAAAGTTTGGTGCAATCGGGTTCCATCAAGTGGCTTGAACCAGTGCAAATGTTGAGGTGGTCCAGTGAAAGTCGGATAGGAGAGACTTGCTGCACGAGGAAAGCTATTGGTGAACCTACGCATGGAGAAAAATGGGATTGCTTCACAAGATTGGACACCAAAATACCGGGTTGGTGACTTTGGAGAAACCGTGGCACATAATGGTGCAAAGGAGAAGCGGTATAGGTCATGAGGACAAAATCACAAAGAGACGAATTTGGGAGTGTCGGATCGTCATCCGCTTTGAGAAGTATGCATGAGTGAGAGACCCGTTTGTGTGTGAGCATAACGGGTACTCGTTATGGTTTCTCTATAGTCCTAGCCTCCACTATATAAGGGGTGATGCATGATTTGCACACCAACCAAGCCTAGGAACCCTAATTTAAAATTTGGTGGGAAGTAGAGAGAGGAGAGGAGGTCGGGTTTGAGAGATGTATTAAGAGAAATTTTATGGGATTGAGTGATCATGAGTAAGCTTGTGTCCTCCATGTTGGAGTAGTTGTAAACCCTCAATTCCTCGATATCAATCGAATCAAATTCTTGTTCTTGCTATCTTTCCTGAGATCTTGAGTTCTTGTGTTCTAGGGGTTTTGCCTTGGTTTTTTGCTATGATCTAGCTTGCTAAGACTTGAGAAAGTTGATCTAAAGTCATTTTGGCAACCCTTAATCAACGATAAAATCTTTGGATCAAGTTTAGGTTTTCACCCTGTTGAGCCCTCTTGCACTCAAATAAGAAATTCTTGGAATATTGGCTATGAGTATCTAGATCTTCGATTGAAATAGGTTCCTTACCTTCTTGTTGAGTTGTCTCTGAAATTTCTAGTGATTGAGATTCATAGATCAAAAGTCAGATGATTTTGTGAATATAAAATCGTGTTGATTTTTCTGTCAGTTTGATGAGAGGTTAGAATTTGAGATGAGCATGATGGATGAGCTGAATCACTTTATTGGAACCCAAATCAAGCAATGCAAGGATAGCACCTTCATCCATGAGACGAAGTACACCAAGGATTTAATTAGAATATTCAAAATGGGATATTGCAAGCCAATTGGTACTCCAACGGCTACTTCAACTGCCTTGGATCCTGATGAGGATGGTGAAGCTATGGATCAACGCGAGTACCGCAGCATGATTAGCTCCCTTCTGTATTTGACAACTTTCATACCAGCTATCCACTTTTCAGTGTGCCTATGTGCAAGGTTTCAAACCTCTCCAAGGACTTCTCATCGTTAAGCGTCAAGTGCATCTTCATGTATCTTCAGTCAACCCTTCAATATGGTCTTTGGTATTCCTGCTCATCATCTTTATCCATGAGAGGGTTTTCGATTCAGATTCTACTGGTTGTAGACTTGATAGGAAGATCACTTCAGGCGCTTGTTATTTCTTAGGCACCGCTCTTGTTTATTGGTCATCTAGAAAACAATCATCTATTGCACAGTCCACCGTTGAAGCTGAGTATGTAGCTACTGCTAACTGTTGTAGCCAAATTCTGTGAATGATCTCTACTCTTAAGAACTATGTGTTAGCATTTAATAGTGTGCCTCTTCTGTGTGATAACACTAGTGCTATTAACATTTTCAAAAACCCAGTGCAACACTCTAGGACCAAGCACATAGACATCGGTTTTATTTTCTTAGAGACCATGTTGAGCAGGAAGACATTATGCTATGGTTTGTGAAGTCTGAGTCTCAATTAGCAGATATTCTCACCAAGCCCTTACATCCTACTAGGTTTGCCTTCTTAAGGAGGGAATTGGGGTAGTTTACCCTTATGGGCTGGTTTGAGGGGGAGTTGATTTGTTTTGATCCTTTTTTGGCTTTTGTTGCTTTTACTTTTGCATCTCATGCATTTGTATGATATTTGCATTCATATGAAAAAAATGATGCATTGTAATATAGCTTTGTTGCTTCAACTTTTGGTTTCATGAAGCTTTGCTTATTACCCCTATTGATGTTGCTAGCTTTTGATTGATGTTATGCTATATTTTGTTTGCTTGTCTTAGCATGATTAATTTGCTTAGCTACTTGTTGATGCCTTGGCATGTGATATAGAGCTAGAAGGTCTAGTCTTAATCTAAAATTACCAAGTGGCATCTAAATTCAACATTTGGTATTAGTCGGGCCAGGCTTTTATGTCATTTGAAATCTTGAATATGACTGTTGAATGCCATCTAGAATTACTTAGCTTATCTTGAATCTATCTTGAACTTAGAAGTAAATTTTGGAAATTTCATGGATTTTGCTCAATTTTAGTGCTCTAACTGAAAATACTTTAATATCATGATAATAATTCACCGCTCTATAATGGTCTGTTACACACCTAGAGCAATCATTAATATGCCTTGTGACAGTGATTTTTATGCTAAAACATGTATTCATATGTTATATCATTGCTCAAAATGGTATGTTACACTCTCAGAGCACTCTTAGATCGACAATGGTCTATTACACCCCACTAGAGCTTTTTGATGCTAAAATTGCAATACAAATGAAATTGAGCAAGTTGATTCAAGTTGTAGGCTTTGTAATCCTTCTAGTAATCAAATTTTGTTTCATTATTTTGGATTGCATGCTTGTTGTGGCTTAGTTCATACTTTTGCACTCTAAAATTGTGCTCAATTCATCTTATCCTCAAATGATTTCAGTTATTCACTAGACTAGATGGCTCTTGGATATGCTACCTTTTATAACTGATTTGTCTTGTGCATTAGTAGAAACTAGCTTCTTCATATCGAGTAATCTTCAAAGCTTCATGTCCTTAAAATACGAAAATAAAAAATAAAGCCACTCCATCGCATTTCATTCATGCTCTTTATTATGCTTCTTCCTTGCATGTCTTAAAGTTGGAAAATAGATGAGAAGAAGGTGTGATTCCTTGATGACTTCATTGTCAAAGGAAGAGAATGTGTCACAAATACTTGAACAAGGGCTAAGCTCATAAACAAGGGGAGAAATTGTAAAAAATGTTAGATCTTAGTTAGGAGGAGTATTTCATATGCATTCTTGTGCTCTAATAATCTTTTGTTAGTTTAAATTCTAAAATTCCTCAAAATTTCCTTCTCTCTATGATCTAAGGTCAAATTGAAAAATTGCTTTTTATATGGACCTTGAGTGAGTTTTTGAAGCTATCTTCTAAAATTGAAGCTTTTATGCATTTTATTGCCTCTACTAGTTTGTTTCTTCATTTCTCAAGCTAACTTAGTCATTTTCATGGCTTTCTCCTTCTCGATGACCAAGTTGAGCCTTTTGCAAAACTGAGCTTGAATTTTCAAAACGACATCTAAATTACCTTTTTTTTTAGATTACCAATGTGTTCATCAAGGGGATATTGTAGATAGCATGTGGTTTGGTCGAGCCTAGGTGACGAACAATTGGCATCATTGTCGAAGAGTTTGGGGAGTTAGCTCTTTGTTTTGCAAAAGCTAGCCTGCTGTCAGGGGTTAGGCGATCTGACCGGCCATACCGGGTGTCAGACCGACAGTGCAGGCTTGGGGGTATATGGACACCAAACATTTTGTGCGGGAGTGTTTAGGGATGTGTTTGCACCAAGTGCCATTAAAAATGGAAAATGAATACGAAACTAGATAGGGATTAATTGGAAAGTCTAGAGAGGGGTATTTTCTTGTTTTGGAAAGAGGTCTGTTTGGCCACGCCATGGCGGTGAGACCGCTAGCGATCAGACCGGTGCCCTTGTACTGTCGGGCGCGGTTAGACCGGCCTAGTGGCAGCGGTCTGACCTGCCATGGCGGTTCAGTGCATAGTAAGTTGTGCTGAATTTTGGGAATTGGGGAAAATTCATGGAATTGTTGAATATGTGTTGAATGATGCATGTTTTGGCTAACATGGGTCAGGTTACAAAAAACTTATGCCC
Organism: Ampelocalamus luodianensis; assembly: GCA_036346255.1. Classification (NCBI taxonomy): domain Eukaryota; kingdom Viridiplantae; phylum Streptophyta; class Magnoliopsida; order Poales; family Poaceae; genus Ampelocalamus; species Ampelocalamus luodianensis. The sequence goes on along the minus strand of CM070617.1, from coordinate 54,727,812 downwards.
AGAATCGATTTCTTGATCTATAATTGTGTAGGAAGCTTGGAGTCAACTACGGTCAACGACAAGGATGATCGGAGCTTAGTTTGGTGAAATCAAGGTCCAAACGATCAAAGATGCAAGGTGAAGTGGTTGGTCTCAAGCATAGAGAAAGATGGACAAGAGCGGAAAGTTTGGTGTAACGGTTGCATCAAGTGTCTTCAACCGGTGCACGTATTGAGGTGGTCCGGTGGGAGCTGGATAGAAAAGGCTTGTTGGCATAAGGAAAGCCTTTGGTGAACCTACATATGGCGAAGCATAGGATTGCTTCATAAGATTGGAGTTGATCAAAGATGCAAGGATCGAGATGGGGTATTTTCATATCTTTAGCAAAATACCGATGTCGACGATCGAGTCGGCGATCTTACGAAATAAATAGAGGAAAATGGTACAGGATTTCTAGGGAGAGAATAGGACTACTCTTTGATTAATATGAACTGACTATTACAGAGGATGCCTATGACCAGGCGGTGGACTAATCCTGTTTACACTGAGAGTAATGTTTGCTATGCTACAATATCGGGCTTGAAACATGAATCTGATGCTAATGTCTATGCTTCAATCCGATGCGACTTGATCCCTAGCTCCTTCCATGCCTCATCTTTAAATAACCCTTGAAGAGGTGGCGCTATCAAGAAGACGCCTCTTGTAGCTGCCAGACCGGTCGGAGCGAGATGGCAGTTGATGATGTAGCAACTGTTGTGCGGTTGAGTGTATGTGAGATACTCAACCGTACGGTGGTTGTTTGTCAGTGTCTTAGAATAAAGAAACGTCGCGTGGTATGGAATACACGTATGTGTTCCATTCATCACACGGTAAGGAATTACCTAGAATCGCCATCCCCTTTACGAGCAAAGCATTCGATCGGAGGCTAGGTACAGGACTTTGTCCGACCAGGTACCTATTTGAGTAACCTCTAGAATCTGTATGACCAGGGAGGCCGTAAGCCTTAGAGGTTACAGCCATGTAAGACATATGGTCTTTCATTATGTATTAAAGATAATACATAGAGATTTTAATCCTCGTCAGCTAGCCCCCGAACTTTAAATGAATAGGTCATATGAACACCTTTCTTCCGACGAAGTCGTATCGGCTAGACGCTCATTTAATGCCGTGACATTCGAAGCAGTCTATATTCACTTTAAAGTTGAGAACCTGCCTTGGGAACTAAAGAGTTTTTTGTCCGTTGGACAAAAAGATTTTGTCTGTTGGACTCTTGGCAACTCCTGATTGCGGTTAAAGATCTGAAGCTATAAGATCCCATTGCGCTGGAGCATCAGGTCCTTACGCTTTCAGATCACTTTCACCTCCAACATTCTTGCTAGAAATCCTTACCAATCTCCCCCTTTTTTCTTCTTCGAGAGCTTTCCCCGTCCTCTGTTGATCTTCTCAAAAGATCGCATCATGTCTGATTCAATCACCAAATGCGCAGCCTCAAATTTGAGCGAGAGGAAGCTTGAGGCATTGGAGAAGATTGGAATGCTCCCGAATAGGAGTTTGATCAAGTGGAGGGCAGCATTCGGAGAACATTTTCTGAGCCGCAAGGAAGGGGAAATCCCCATCGTCCTTGCTTATGTGGAGTGCGGGCTAAGATTGCCAGCGCATAAGTTCCTCTCCCAAGTCTTGGAGCGTTATGGGGTAGAATTGGTGAACTTAGCCCCAAACTCCATTGCCAACATCAGCATATTCGCCTATCTATGTGAGGCGTACCTAGGAGTGCGGCCAAATTTGAAGCTCTTTAGGTATTTTTACCGAATGACAATGTTAGGGAGAACCACGGCGGGTCCTGGAGAATGCACGCTGCGCCTCCACGATGGGAAGGCCAACGAGTACATCCCAATGTACTCGAAATCTTTGTGGTCATCATGGAAGAAAAGGTTGTTCTATATGACGGTCACAAAGGACGATGGCCTTTATTTTGACAGCAAGAGGGCAAGCGAAAACCCAAAGTAGAGGGAAACCGTGGAGAAGATAGGGATGGTCGGAAGATGGGTGGAGGCCATCCAAGACTTGAGAAGGAAGGGTTTGACTTCTTGGCATGTGGTGAGAGATTTCACCATACGCCGAATTAGTCCTCTGAAGCTCCAAGACCATTTCCTATTATGGTACATTGGTCGTGACGAAGGAATCAAGGACTCCAAGGATGGTAAGTCTTGACAAAGTTACGATCAGTACGTAGTCTTGCTTGATCGATTATTTTACAACCTTAAAGTCTCTTTTGCTCTTTGTCTGAAGTTCTTTCCTCTAACGAAGTTAGAGATCGAGTGAAGATGATTTGCACCGGGGAGCCTAATGAGAAGGCTTCATTCCCTGGTATTTTGGCAATTGTCTTTGAAGAAGAGAGACTGAGGAGACTTAAGGTAGATAATCACTTTTTTCTCCATCTTTTAGATATATCCCGACCATTTTTTATTCACTCTGACTTACAGGCGGTCGGGCTGAAGACTATCGAACCCGTTGAGGGTTCCGATCCTACCATAGCACCAACCGAGTCCTGCCCAGAGGCCATGGAAGAAGATGGTCCTCTAGAGGTAAAAGAGCGTTTGTAGGAAGAAATATATATTTTAGATGGAAAAATTTCATCACCTAATCAAGTTTGATTTGACTTAGGTGGAAAAGATGAAAGACTCGCAGAGCAAAGCTGCGGAAGTTGTAAGCCCTGAAGTGGTCGTTCATGACCTAACAGTTGTTACAGGAACAACCGATCTAGAGGTTGATGATGTCTCCGACCAGATGGTTGAGAACATCGTTTTTGACCTCTTGTTGGAGGATACAAGGGGTACGACCAACCCTATCGGTTCAGAACCGGTGAAATTGGCTGAGAAGAAGAGGAAAGCCAGTGCGACGGATTTTACTCCGATGTGTTATAAGGTTAAAACAAAAAAATCGACCAGGTTTGCATAAACGAAAAAGTCATGTGAATACATACCTTGGACACATTTTATATTGGAAACCTGAATTCCCTTTTCTTCTTTTGTATAGATCTTCCGTGTTCGATCGCTTCGACCAAAACTCTCTCGTGAAAAGGTTCCGGGAACGGTGGTCGTGGCGCTTCGACGTAACGCTCCTCAGGCTAATGTTGCTGAGGATGAAGTTGTTAAGGAAGCCCCTGAGCAGGCATCGGTGCCATCATCTGCTCAGAATCCACTAGTAATCCTCACTCCGTCTACGGAGGTAGACATCCCCAGAGATTCTCAACAGGTTTCACCCCCTATCAGTAGCACGTCTCAGGCTAACAGGTTCCCTTTTTACCCTCGATTTATCGAGGATAAGGAGCTTAATGAGGCCTAGGGAATGATATCGGACCGTCAGGCCGAGACATGTCCAGACATGATTTTTTTCGAATATAATGACATGGCAATTAGGGTGTGTATTTTACGACCACCTTTATAGTTCTTCCTTCGAAGTTTATTGAAAACTCATAATGAAGGGTGCTACTTTTGCAGCATATGGTCGAAAATTATGCTGTGGTCGGAGGACTGATCCAGCGAATAAGAATCTTGGAGCAGAAACACTCTGAATTAAAAAGTAAGAACTTTTTTTTTCTTAATTTGTCTTTTTAGGCTTTATCCTGTTCCTCTTTTGTAGATCAATCTTCTCTCTTATCATGTTTGACAGATTTAGAGAAAATTAAAGAAGAGGTTGTGGCCAAAGAAGCCATGATATAAAGCTTAAAGAAGAAAATGAGAACAAGGACCGGTCGATCGTGCACGCGACGACCAGACAAAAGGAGGTTTTCAACTCTTGCGAGAAGAAAATCAAAGGTAACTGGCCGTAGACTTGACTAGTATACCATGTCTCCAATTTATGTGTATGTTAACTTCTTTATCTACTCGTGCAGAGAAAACTCAAGCACTTGAGTGAGAGACCCATTTTGTGTGGGCTTAATAGGTTCCCGTGAGGGTTTCTCTCTAGTCCTAGCCTCCACTATATAAGGGGTGGTGCAGTATTTGCACACTAACCAAGCCTAGGGACCCTAATTTGAGATTTGGGGAGAAGTAGAGAGAGCAGAGGAGGCTAGGATTTGAGAGATGTATTGAGAGAAAATTTGTGAGATTGAGTGCTCATGAGTGATCTTGTGTCTTCTGTGTTGGAATGGCTGTAAAATTATCAATTCCTCGACATCAATCTAATCAAAGTCGTGAAAGATGATTTATCGCTTGTTCTTGCTCCCTTTCTTGAAATCTTGGGTTATTGTGTTCTAGGAGTTTTCCCTTAATCTTTTGCTATGATCTAACTTGCTAGGACTTGTGAAAGTTGAGCTAAGGTCGTCTTGACCATCTTTAATCCACGAGCAAGTCTTTAGGTCAAGTTTGGTTTTCACCCGGTTTTGAGCCTCTTGCACTCAAACAAGAAGTTCTTGGAATATTGGCTATGGTTGTCAAGATCTTCGATTGGAATAAGTTCCTTACCTTCTTTTGAGTTGTATGTGAAATTTGAAGTAATTTGGATTCGTATATCAAAAGTCCGATCATTTTGTGAATCTAAAATCGTGCTGATTTTTCTGTCAGTTTGGGGAGAGGTCAGACCGTTGAGCTTCGTGGTTTCAGCTCAATTCTTTTGCTGTGATTTTTAGATGTTGATCTTCGTATCTTCATAAAGCTATTGGAGTGAAAAATGTGTAGAATTCAAGAAGGGGTAAAGTGGGCTCATATTCACACCCCCTCTAGTTGCTAACACGGTCCAACACATATGTTCATATTCGAATTTGAATTTGAAAAATATTAAATATTGCCTTTTAACCAAAAAATATATATTTGAAAATATATAAAAGTACAATTCGACCTTAGGATAATTTGGATTCAAATATTAGATGTTTGAATTCTTGTTTAAAAGTGACATTCAAATTTTATATTCTATTTCAAGAAAGGGAGCTGCTAGCCCACGATATACCATTGGAATGTCTTTCCAACCGTATAGCAGTTTTATGCACTTTCGTGAAGTTTCATATGCTTAAAAGTTTCAGATTTTGAGTTTGAAGTTTCGACTAGGTTTCAACGCGTTTTAATTTTCTAGAAGTCTCTAGAAGATTCCAAAAAAGTTTAAAGCCCAAGTTTCAATAAGTTTTAATTTTGGAACTAAAGTTTGAACAAGTTTCGGACAAAAAGTTTCATTAAGTTTCAACACGTTTCAAGAAGTTGCATAAAAAAATCAAACAAGAGAAAAAAAAATCACGACGTGAAGTTTAAAAAAGTTTCATGTTTTGTCAAAGTTTCAACGAGTTTCATATTTCGTCAAAAGTTTCAGGTTGATGGTTCAACCAAGTTTCAGAAGGTTTCAACGCGTTTCAGATTTCTACAGTCTCTAGATGATTACAAGAAAGTTTCAAGCCCATTTTTCATATTTTGAAACTCAAGCTTCAACAAGCTTCAGACAAAAAATTTCAACAAGTTTTAACATGTTTCGAGAAGTTTCAATAAGTTTCAGCAAGTTTTCAACTATGTTTCAGGGGAATTTCAATAGGTGTCATAGAGTTTCAATGTGTTTTCAACAATTTTGAAGTTTGAAACTTGAAGTATCGACAGGTTTCATCAAAGTTTCATCGAGTTCAGCCAGGATTGAAAAACAAACTACAAAAGTTTCTAAGTGATTCAACTTGAAACTTGTTTAAAAGAGTTTCACAGATTTTTCGAAGAGATTCAAGAAAATTCTGGTCAAGTTCCAAAAAGATTGAAGAGAGAGTTTCAAACAAACGAAACACCAACGAACATCAAGAAATGGAGAGGTGGACCTGAACTTCAACCGAAGTTTTTGAACATTTTTTATTGATTTCAACAAAAACAACCCCAATACTAAGTAACTAAAGGATAATTGAAAGCTTCAAACATGCGGATCTTGGATCTGAAGTTCACTGAAGTTGAACACTAGGTGGAGGGGCTTGAATGTAGACCTCCATAGCCTAGTGACAACGGAGCCTGCCATGCGGGCTACCACTCGCTCGCTTGCCACCCCAGCACGATGAGGTCGTGCCATGCGCCGCCGCCGCAAGCATGATGTGCTAATTCACACTCACTCGCCACCTGGCACTCACGGCACTTGCTCACTGCTTCTGGGTAATCGTGATTGCTCACCCCTCATCACCGCAGGGTCAGCTCGGTGTGTCGAGATCCATCGCGAGCGGCAGTAGCAGTAGTGAATCGAACGACAACATTCGTCGTTGAGAAAGAGGGGGTGAGGGATCGAGTTGGGGGGGGGGAGAAATGGGGAAGTGGTGATCCATCGGATATTCGCATCGAGGATCGAGATGTCGAGGGGAATTGACTTTGCGTGGGAGGAACAAAAGGCCCATGTGGAGCGTTGAACTCATAAGATCTAACGGTAGCGAGCTATCCCATTCTATTGCTAACAGACCCTATAGCGTTCTTTAGTATTTATCTTCTAGTGTTTCGGAACCATCAATTTATACACTGAATTCAACTTTTAAATATTCAAGATTCATAATTTTTTATTTATGTTAATAAATCAAGTAATTTTTAAAAATTAGATTATCTTTTTAGATTTTTTATTAAATATCATGAAAGTGTCGTAAATTTGCCGATTTTTTACTTGCATTTTTCATGAACTTTTTGTTACAAGCTTTTCTGTATTCATGTAATATTTTACATAACGTGAAAGTTAATATAATTAACAACTCTTCCAATAGGACCGTGGTGTAGGATAGCCTCCGCTATTCGCTATAGTTTTTTTGCTGCGTCGCCGGCGACAACCGCCATTAAAAATATTGGAGGTAGAGAGAGAGATGGGAAAGGGAGATGACTATGGGATGCCTAGTTTCCGCGAAATAGAAAAGATCTCACTGCGTATGATTTTTCTTCCAGCATGATTGGACCTAAAAGTCCACAATTGGATTTGAAACCTAGTGTACCAAGTTATTGCATATGGTGAATAAGTATCCTATGTTAGACCTTTTGAAATATTGCATAAGGTGAACAAATACACTTTTGCGTTCCAGAACATATAAGATGAATGAGGATAACTATTAGAATATAAAAATTATCTAACTTTAATATAATTTACCAAACAAAATAATAGATTATTCGTAGCTTGTTTGTCATAGCAGTTTACAAAATAGACATATCGCAGCACAACCAAGTAAACACAAACTGAGCCTACATATTTCTTTATAAAAGGAGGCAGAAAAGGGGCTCCTTTAGGTGGCCACGCCCAGGGACGGAGGTTAGTGTGAGTCAAGGTGGGCTCTAGCCCCCCAACAATTTTTTTTAAAAATAGAGTAACATTGAGTATGCAAGTAGTATTTAGGTCTATCTATTACTTAATCCTTCAAATGGTCATCGTGCTGTTTGCACCTCCAAAAATCCCATTAAGTTCAAGCTAATCTGTTTATCACTGACCTAATTTTATTTTCCTACTCTACAATAAGTTAGCCAAATAGTTTTAGTCGTTCATTCATTTTGGTAGCTCAATTTAGTCAGTAGCTAACGCCCATCATCACTGCTTTACTTTCTGCTTTTTGCTCGTCGCCTTCGGCTCATGTTGCGGCAAAGTGTGAGCAGCAAAGCCACAAGACAACTAAATAAAGCATTGCGGCGGTCGGCGGCCGACGGAGCATAAAACATCCCTGCACAACTAAAGTTTGGAGTAGTCGAGTAATATGACCACCAATCTAAGAAATAGTTACTGCTTTATGGTGTCATACGTTTCTTCCTCATCCGTTTTTTAGAGTAAATATATACATATATCTTGCTGAGACAAGATAGTTTATAACCAAAATACGGATAAGATCTATATAAAAATTTTCGATGACTATAAATTCTACCATGTTGTAGTAACATAATTTAGCATTGGCCTTCGACCCCCTTTGAGATTTGGCTCAAGCTCTGTCACTGGCCACGCCAAAAAAAAAAAAAAACACTAGCCTGTTGGATCGTAGTCGTCCGATCAGGATCATATGGAGAGTTTCTAATGAGATCCACCGTCCGATCACGTTGGTTCGTTCATAGCCATCTAATACATATCATTTCAGGTACCTTGCAATGATCTCTAATATATTCATTCCCTTGTTCCTTTTTCTAACTATAAGATAATAAACTTATAAAAATTTATTGATATGAAAGTACCTTCAATGATTTCATAAAGTCACGTTGATCTAGACCCAAAAAGAGTGAAACGGAATGCACTTGCAATATCATTTGTACGTAACAAACTTAAAACAATTTATGCATATTAGTAATCAAAACTTTTAAAATTTTAACTACGCGTTTTCGTGGACGGAATTTATTCAGTAACGGAGAGAGCAATTTTCTATTTTGCCAACTTCTTTTTCGGATGATTTTGCCCTTGAACTCGTGTGTCCCGTCGCCGCCCAGCATCCCACGCCACCCAAGAGATGGGAAGAGACGACGGCGAGGAGGAGGCCAAGCGCTGCAGCGGACGCAGCAGCAAGAGATCTAGGGACGCCTCCCCGTCCTCCTCCGACTACGGTTCCTCCCCTTCCCCCTCCTCCGCCTCCTACCCTAGCCGCAGCCCTGAGCCCCGAAGCCGCAGCCGCAGCAGCAAGCGCAAGAAGTCGTCCTCATCCTCGTCCCGCCGCCACCGGCACCACCACAAGAGCAGCGGCCGGTCACGTAGTTCCCGCGACGACGACCGTCGCCGCCGTCGGCGGAAGCGGCGGGACGAGGAGCGCAGGCGGCGCGGCGGCGATGCCGGAGACTCTTCGGGCTCGGGCTCGGAGGAGTCAGATAGGGCGGAGGAGGCGCGGGAGATCGTCCGCGACATCCTCGGCGAATTCCCGGCCGTCGCCGGCGAGCTCCGTCAGGTAGGGTTTCTTAACTAATTCGTTTCAAGTTTTCCAAGGGTGACTCTAGACCTTCACAATTGCACCGCGAGAAAAAATATCAAAAATTCATTTAATTTTGCGAAAGGCAGTAGCACTTCCGATGAAGAATTCTTACCGATTAAAATTTATAGCGATTACAGATGAGGTGGATGAATGGTAGTTATGTTGGATTTAATGGGAGGTTTTGGAGTGTTTGACTGCAGTAGCATACATGGTAAAAGAGAATGGGATGTCAGGAGATTAGAGTACCAACCAATTCGTTATATGTGATGTATGCCTATATTTTGCACAAGGCATCAAACTTACCTAATGATTTACGTCATACATTTGTGCTAACTGTTATCCCTGCATTGTAACTACAAGGTGGTGGTAAATCATGGGTACTAATAGTAACAGAGTTGTCTTTTTTGAAATCGTCGGTCAATGCTTCTATTTTGCAAAAATCAAAACCAAAACTGCAAAATGATGTCAATATCAATTTTGTTTTCTTACATCAGATTATACCTCATTGTTACTTCTTGCATTTCTAGAACTATTTTTTAAGCAACAGTATAACTTCATTGGTTCTTGCATTTCTAGAACTATTTTGCAAGCAACAGTGCCCTGAGCATTTTTAATGGAATACACTGAATGAACATTTCCTAATAGTTAGTATAAAATTCACGCTAATCCATTATTAATAGTGGCTTGTACTAATTCTAGTAAATGAAGTTAAGGCTGCAACTAAAATGTGTACATTTCCCATTAGATTGGTGTATACTTTCGATTATGTTATATACACTTCTTTTCAAATAGTGCATGCTTTCATGTAATTTGTGTACATTTAAATGGGTCTGAGCTCTGAACTCGCACTACTACATGTACATTTTCAGTTTGTTCATGTCCACTTCAATTCAATCATCTTTTATTGTTTACTTTTCCAAATCATTTCTCTTAAATTATACACTCTGAATTGAACTAGTCACTTCTCTTCCCAAAAGAATTGTCAAATTTGATACACACAATCCCATTATCACCAATTAATGCATCCCATGTAGACATGCAGCAAGAAGATGCAACCAAATAATTCCCATGTCAAAAATGCACGACACACAGGGAAAAAAATAGCAATTGTAGGGTACTAACTATGTAGTAACTAGTAACTGCAAAGTCTGCACTTGGTAGTACCAAATCCGTATTCTTTTGTGTCCAGTTGATTCATTTTTACTTCGGTCAGTTAAAGATGTGTATCTGTGAAAGTATTTGGTTGAGGTCAGTAGGTCTCTACATTGGCAGCCAGAACAGATAGCATAATCTTCCACACTGGAAACTGAAGGGGGAAAATGTACACACGAAACAACATGTTTCTAGTGGCACTTGTGACTTGCCACTTGCTAGGTTTGTAATATGTTAATCCAACAAGAGGTTATGGCGTTAGTAGGTTTAAATATCAGTTAATTTAACCTGAAATAGCAGCTATAAGGCAATGTGTATCTTAGTAAGTTTCAATGTCATAGTTGTTAGATATGTATATAACTCAGGGTATTTTGGCATATCGACCTACCCTGTACATGATATATTGGCCTTTTGGTTAGATCAAGTCTCATTCCAACATGGTATCAGAGCAAAGTTAGGTTTCCCCCCCGCTGCACGCCGCTCCCGCGCTCGGCTCGCTTGCTCGCGTTCGCAGCCTCCCGCCGCCGATCCGGCTCCCCGTCGCTGGATCTGTGATCCCCGTCACCGGATCCGGGCACCACCGTTGGATCCGTGCCCCTCGCCGCCGGATGCAGCCGCTCTGTCGCTGGATTCACCCTTGGCGCCACCTCCTCTATTCTTCATCGCCGCTTGAGCCTCCCCTGCTCCCGTGCGTGCTGCAGCCCCCGTGAGCGCCGCCCGGAACTCGTGCTGCTGTTAGTCGCTGGACTCTTACTATTGGTGATAGCAAGATCCTTACTCTCATGGAGAGGATGACACTTGGAGATGGGGCAATTTTTCTTGTATATTTCTCTTCACAATGCCATGCCAACTCGAGGGTTGGGATACATATTTATAGGGCTAACCACCAAGATATGCCAAGCATATGCCAAGCATATGCTAGTCTAAGATGCTCATCCTAGATGTCTGTGTCCTAGATACTCAGTCCTCTAAAGCTAGTCCTAAAGCTAGTCCAAGATGCTCTGTCAAAAGAGATGCTAACCGCTACCAAGGATACTTGTCCTTGAAGGCGGCAAAGCCAACAGAGACTTATCCATCAATCTCCCTAAGTCTTGTGTGTCTCTTGTGAGAATCTGAGCCATCCCGATCCTAGAGCGAGCGTCGTCCTTGATTTCAACGCGAGGTGTCCCCAACTTGACAGAGCCTCGAACGCTGAGTCACGCTGAGAAGAATTCCGCCGCCGGTCATGTGGTGGGTGTCGCGGTGTCGAGCACCACCCGCTCGGTCTTGCCGCGTTTAACTTTCGCCGAAGAGGTGTGTGCTTTTGGCTCGTCAAGGTGGAGGAGAGCCGCGGCCGGTCGCACGAGGTAGTTCGATGCTCGCCGAGCAATGAACAGAGCCGGATGCTCCTCCTCCTCCGCTGCGCGCGTGGGCTCGGCCGCGTCGTGGTCGCCGACAATCCTTGGCCCAGATGACCGTGCTTGCCGCGATTGTAGCAAGAGTCGCCTCGTCGTCGGCTCTTGTTTGCCGGCAGCGCGCCACCGGCGCCCACGGCCATCACCTCGACGCGTCCTCGCGCCATGCACGGCGTCTTTGCGCTGCTTGCGCTTGCCACGCATGCGGCGCTGTCGTGGAAGAAGGCTCCTTCTTCCTCGCACCTTGGCCGGCAGCCCACCTCCCGAGCGAGAGGAGCTTCCGCCAATGGTGACGGGTCCCGAGAGATCGTGGCTCATCATCGTTGACGACCTTGAGGCGACTTATCGCCTCCTCGATCGACATCGTGGAGAGGTCCAGCAGACCGGATCGATCGAGTCATCCGCTTGTACTTCTGGGCGCGGCGAAGAGCTTCTCGGCGACTCTCTCGCCGTAGGTGTCGCCGCCGAACCGTACCAACCGCAGCAGTGTTGAGACGGAGAGCAAAGTCATCAACGTCCTCACCGGCTTGAAGGCCGTGGTCTCCCACTCGCGCGGCGCCCTGCGGTGTGGACTTGCGCGCGCGATCCGCCGCCGCGCGTCGCAATGATGGCATCCCAAGCCTCCTGGCGCTTGCTTGTTGGAGAGCGAAGCGCATCTCGGCGGATCTGCGGCGATGAGAGCATCCAGCGCCGTCGATCTGGTCGTCGTCGCCGTCGCCGTCGGGACCGCCTCCCGCATGTGCCGCACTGAGCCTCACCTTCCTCACCGCGCCCACTCGACGTAGTTGGCCTTGGCGAGGTAGGCCACCAGCCGCCGGGGCGGTGTCCTCGACAACACTGAACCCGTGGTAACCACGCATGCCGGTCCGGGAGAGAAGGCGCGCTTCTATCGACCGTCTGCGCCGTTGTCGTGCGCGCCTCTTCCAGAGCGCCACCGCCGAAGCGCCTCGCAGAGCGCCACCGCCGAGCGCGCCTCCAGAGTGCCACCGCCGTGCGCGCCTCCTGCAGAGCGCCACCGCCGAGCGCGCCTCCAGAGCGCCACCGCCGCGGCGCGCCTCTCAGGAGCGCCACCGCCGCGGCGCGCTCCTCCAGAGCGCGCATCGCCAGCGCGACCGCGCTGTCGGGCTGCCCTAAGCTCGCGGGCGCGGCGCGGCCGCCATCGCGCGCCGCCGCGCGCTTCCCTCTCTCTCGCCGACTCAAGGTCCGCGTCGCGCTGCTATCGCGAGAGATGGAGCTGCTGCTGCCGCCGCCGCAGACCTTGACCTTGCCGCGCCGCGCCGCGCATCTGCCGCTTCCGCCGCTTCCACCATCCGCTTTGCCGCCGCTCCGCCGCCCGCGCGACGCTTTTTGCGCGGCCGCGGCGGTCTCGCCGCCGCTTGCTCGCTACCCTTTGTTGCTGGGCTTCGGCCGCCGTCACGACGCCGCGTGCTCGAGGCGACCGACAACAAATCGCTCTGCGGACATGGCGCGCTCACGGGTGTTGCGTGGAGAGGGCTCGCTCGGACGAGCCGCTGCCGCCTCCGAGAGAGAGTGAGCTTGACGGCCGGAGTCGCTGCGCGCTACGGTGGGGCAACTGCGAGGTCGAGAAGGAGATGAGCAGAAATGCTCGAGCTACGGGATACACAAGCTCGATACCACTTGTTAGTCGGACTCTTACTATTGGTGATAGCAAGATCCTTACTCTCATGGAGAGGATGACACTTGGAGATGGGGCAATTTTTCTTGTATATTTCTCTTCACAATGCCATGCCAACTCGAGGGTTGGGGATACATATTTATAGGGCTAACCAAAGCATATGCCAAGCATATGCTAGTCTAAGATGCTCTGTCCTAGATGCTCTGTCCCTAGATGCTCGCCCTCTAAAGCTAGTCCTAAAGCTAGTCCAAGATGCTCTGTCTAAAGAGATGCTAACCGCTACCAAGGATACTGTCCTTGAAGGGCGGCAAAAGCCAACACAAAGACTTATCCATCACCGCCACCACCGGGCTGGACCCACCTACGCCACTTCTAGCATGCGCTCTCCGGCTCGCGCCGCGCCTCGCTGCCTGCGCGCGCGCCGGAACACCCTAGCGCCGCAAAGCCAACTCAAACCGCCCGCCGGCCGGCGCCCGGCCTCCGATCGCCGCCCACGACGCAGAGCTCCCTGCTCTGTTTTCGATCTAGGTGGAGTTGGCGGCTTCGGCTTCACTCCAGCTCCACCGATCTATGTGGAGCCGGCGGCTTCGGCTTCACTTCGGCTCCACCGATCTACGTGGAGTCGGCGGCTTCGGCTTCACCTCGGCTCCGGCTTCTCCGTCCATCTCTTCGGCTTTGGCTTCTCTCCGGCTCTCGATCTAGCTGGAGCCACTGTCTGGGGCTTCTGCTCCTAAGCACGCCGCCTCTTGACTCCCTCCCTCCCCCGTTGCCACCGCGCCCGCAGCCACTCCCTCCCGCGCTCCCGCCGCGCTGCCACTGCCTCCCTTCCGCGCTCCCATCTTGCTGCCACTCTCTCTCTGCTCGGCTGCTCCCCCCTCTGCTTCCCTCTACTCGGCTCTTACCCCCTCTGCTTCCCTCGACCCCTCTCGCAGCTGCTCCCTTTTCTCCCTCCTCTGCTCGGTTGCTCCCCCCTCTACTTCCCTCCGCTTTAGCTCGCCTTGAGGACGACTAGGCGCCCGCCTGGTCGCCTAGGCATCATGGTGCCGTGGTCGCCAAGTCCGCCGTGACAACCTTGCATTAATGCCTTGTAAATTTCAATCCTATGTTATGTATATGCTGCCCTTGTTTAAGCGTCTAAATATTGTTTTATAGAACTATAATCGTAAAGCCATTAAATAACATGACATTTTGGACCTGTTAAATGGGGGCGTATAATATTTTGTTATTGTTCTAGTTATGTGCTTGATACTTATTTGTTGCCATGGCGCTTGGTTTGTCCTCAGTTAGGGGTTCTGATGTGTTGTGATTACTGATTACAGAGCTACTTAACTCTCATCATCTTTCTAGTATTATGATAAAACTAGGATATTCGTCCACACTGTTGCTGAATAAGCTAACTCATTTGTCTGATTGGTGTATGAACGATATTCTTGTCCCATTCCCAGTTAGTTTTACTCTCTATCCTATATTCCTATTGGCCATTTCTGATTGCCCTATGGAACAATAAATTACTTCTCACTTTTGCTAACTTGCAGCTTCTCCAAATGATCGATTGTGGTGAAGGCATTGATATTTCTGGAATTTCTGACAAGCCATTGGTGAAACGCCTGAAGAAACTTTTCAGATCACTGAAACTGAAAGAAAGTGCAAATGGGGCTTACTTGCTGGCACCAAAAAGTGTTCCGACCCTCGATGTTGTTGGACCAGTATTATTAGCAAGTGCTGAACTTGGAGATAATCAAAATGAAATTTTGGTATCACAAAATACACAAGAACTACCGCCATCTAACTTCGATGTGCAAAATAAAGATGATATCACTCCTGAGGATCCAGGAAAAGTCGACAGGGAAGAGGAAACCCCTAATAGAAGGTAATACCTGCATGCCAGATTACTCTATTAGAAAAAAATGTTCTTGGGTATTGCTGGCATTTTTTTTGCCACAATTTCTCCAATAGAAAATATTATTCTTTTGGGTAGAGTTGATTTTTTTTTTTTGCCACCATTGTCTGCTATAATATGTGTTTCTTCACAATTTCATTGTATACCTGTCTGTATAGGGCACCTAGTGTTATATTGATAATTTGATATATTGTTTGAGTAGATAGTTTCAGGCTTTCAGCTGATGTATCCTTTCTTCAATTACTTTGGGTTAACAACTGCAGATGGATTGTCAAGAGCCAAATATTAATGTTCACATGACTATACCAACAATAAGTGGTCGTAGCATGTATGTTATCTTGATGCTAGTGTTCAAGAGCATTAGCAGTTGTAAAACAAATATCACACAATTTTTTTAAAGTAAAACCATTCATATTTGAGGCCAGTGTTTTTTTTTCTGGCAGATAATTTAACTGATTTCTCTTTTTATTCTTTGGACAATAATAGTAGATGATGTATTGACTATTGATATTTCTACAACGGTACAGCCAAATGCTATTTATTTCAGGCAGATAATTTTACCTGATTTATCCCTTGTTTAACTTTTGCCTCTTTGGGCAATAACAGTAGATGGTGTATTGGCCTATATAGAACCAATGGCTATGTAAATTGTCCATAGTGCATTAATTCATTGTACATTGTGTTAACACTAGAATGATGTATAGTGTCCAACTGTCCATATCATTTAGACGACAATGTATCTAGGACATTGACAATGACACTGTTGTTAAGTCATAGCTTATGCCATACTGGTACTAGCAAAGGGCACTGTGCGGTTTGTTTTCTTGTAGATAAGACAGTGTTGTATGTTGTTCTGTATTATGGCACGTACTTGAAACTGGACTAGCCAGATTGCCCATCTAGGTATCTCAGGATCATCTTTCTTGATGCTTCTTAACTGTTGCCTGTTAGATTATGGAGATGAGATATTTTTGCTATTCACAATTGTGCAGCTTATTCATTATTGAGAAGATATATATAGACATGATTAGTTGGGCCTTGGGTCTCATGGGCTACATGGGCCACAAGAGAGAGAGAGAGAGATTACCAATATGTACAAGACTCTTAACTTTGCCAACTTGCCATTTCGTTTTTTGAGCAAATATGTTTCTTTTCTAGAATTCCTGATTAGTAGATTTTGCATTGAGTGGGTGCTTAATGTGGCTGAACATTCTTATGAAATGCTTATTTATCACTCAAATGTTATGCAATACAATAAGATGCCAATTTGTTAATTATTATTAAATTTGTTGTCCAACAAGGTTTTGTCCCCTGCAGGATAATTGGTCCTGCAATGCCATCACGTGAATTACTAGCTGCGGCAGCTGAAATGACAGAGGCTCTTAGGTGCCGGTAAGATTTTCATTTTTATTTTTTATTTACTCAAGAAGTGACAATGCATGGACATTAGGAGTTGTGTCATCCCATGAGTAGCTGAGTCAATATCTCATTGATCACATCTTTAGTGTAGTTATGCTCTTAAATAGTAACTTTTTTTCTATCTCCAGGGATGCTGAAATGGAAGCTGATGACGATTTTCTTATAGGGCCCCCACCACCTGCCATGGTTGCTGAAGCTGCATCTGCAAATGAAGCTGAGCGATTTGAAGAGGTACATTTCAGTGACAATATGTTGCCTTTTTTTTTACGAACCTTCATCCATAGTTTGGATTGCAGTACAAAATAATTATGTACTCTGAAGTCTGAAGTTCCTCCACTGTTCAAGACTCGACAGTAATTTCCAGATCTTGTGTGGTCTAGATTGCTTCCTGCACCATTTAGTTTATTTATGTTCATCAGGTGTCTAGGGTCCTCTCTTATTTGTGTCTTCATGCCAGACCCTTAAATTACCAGCAGACTTTTTAAGTGGTGTGTGGCCCTTTTGTCAACAGTATGTGCACCATCAATGTATTATTGCTTAGGCCAGTCCTTACCAATTTCTTGCTATGTCTTTCAGCAGCATGTTGGAGATAGTCCTTACCAATTCTTTGCTATGCCTTTTGTTTATTTAATTTGTAAGAAGCAAGGATCATATACTCTACTTGTATTGTCACTTTGTTCTTGTGGATGATGTCAGATATGTTTCAATACATTGCATGAAGCCATGAATCGTGCAATAAGTTGTGTGCTACTCACTTGGCTTCGTATGACATGTGATTGATATTTCAAACATCTTTGACTGAGAAGTATGTGAGGTTATTTCTTTACTTTCTTGTATTTGTGCCACTAATAGAAATTTTCAGGATCATATCTTTATTTGACATTTGTTATCTGAATTCTAATTTTTGTGATTTAGGAGTAATCCATACAGAGAACTAATCGTAGTGGTCAACTGGTCATAACCAAACAAGTTAGCAATCATGATTCCTTTGTATAACACATTAATACTCGTCTGGCTTTAGATAAATTGTGGTTGGTTGGAAATATTTTTGTTAGGTCATACTTGAGTCTTTTCTTATACTTGTTCTTGCGTGAGAATCACAATTACATATCTGGTTTTGATTTTCTGTGCACCATTAAACTATTGGTGTTTATTTTCATGGAATTGGTTGTAGGTTACTCGAATATTGGGAGCTGACATGAATTCACTGTATGACATTCTGGGTGTAAATTGGAAGATGTCATCTGATAATATCAAGAAAAGGTGGTGATTTATGTACTTTTTACGTCTTATATACTTTTGTTATACTTTATGCTATTTTTTTCCTGCTGTATCTCATAACTTCTTTTTGTCTAATCATTTCTGTCATGAAATGAGCCCATATCGTCATAGAGGTAAGAACGTGCCCACCATGACAAAGAAAGGAAAACCACAATGGACATCCAATTCCTAACAATTTTACTGGTCATGTCCAATATCTCCTGAAGAAAAAGGGCTACTGTATCTTGTCATGGAGATCTGTTGGGGCCTTTTAGTTTTATGCATTGCCTTATTTTGGGAGTAGGCAAATTAGTAAACTGTACCCAATCACTTAGATGGATTTTCATAAATAAAACTCTTTAAGATGTCTCAAAAAATAGGCTGCTGGCAGACACAATTGCATGCCAAAAAAGGCTATACTCTCAACCTCCCTGGTTATGTGCGAACACTTGTTCCACTAGTTCTCTGGTCTTTATCCATCATTTGATTCATTTCACACATCCAAGTTTCAAAATTTGTGTGGTGTTGGCCTTCACGGTAATTTGTGAGCGTGGAGCTTATACTGTCCAAATATTACTGCATCTCTATGGTCAGAAAAGGTTTTACTTCACCAGCTCCTTCTTTTAAGAGCTCAACTTTTGCTGATTTTGTTTTGACATAATTTTGCACCAGGTTACCAGCTTGTTAAATGGTTAACCATTTTTCTCTAGTTGGCTAACCCAGTTAGCTTTACACCAATATCCTGTCTCACTGTTAAGTTTTGACAATTCATAGATGTCACCTTACTTCTTCCTATAACACCTAAATATTCATCTTGGAGCATAAATAGGATATCTGGTTGTTATGGAGACTGGTAGTGTTAAATTCTCTTTTACTTTTAGCTCCCTTCATTTCATAGACTTCTACAAAAATCTGGTACTAACGTTCTGTCAGGGTGGAACTAACCCAGTTTTGGGTGGGGGCTTGAGCCCCGGGCACCCCTGGGCACCTCTACTGTAATACAGATACTTGTATTAATTCCCATTGTAAGATTTGTGAGGATCTAGGATGCACGGACATGGACACGCGTGTCGGACACGGGATTCGCTATTTTCTAAAAAATGGCGATACGGGGACACAGCTATATATATATTATAATAATAATATATCCATATGTATTATGTAATGGAAACAGAACATTATATGATTTACGGTAGTAGACAACTAGACATTGCATTTCTGGACTAGTACAGCATGGCAGCAGTAACTGACTGAAATTAGAGTTAACATCTATGTAGATCATGAACGAATGGCACAGGGAGATATTTCTGGAAAATGCAAGCTAATCAGTAACGTTGTAAGAATGAAAGCAAGCAAAAGTAAGTGCAGAAACTTAGAAGGTAGGCAAAGCAACATGATCTGACGTCTTACAAAAGGCTCTAATGTTAACATGAGAACTGATAATATCATTTGTTAATCAAAATTCAGGACCAAACTGAGTTAGCAACAAATTGCTATCCCACACAATCCCCAAATAGTCTATTCATATTATGACCCAACCGAGCGGTGTTGGGAGAAGCAGGGGATGCTGCCATGCTGGACTAGTACAGCAGTAACAGGCTAACAGCACCACTACATCTCATTCTCAGCTCATATGTACACAAACAACTGAAAGTCTGAAACAATCAAACAAGTGAGTGTATCACTCAGACACTCACTGAGTGGCGTCGAAGGGGAGAAGCAGGCGGCCTCGGCAGCAGGGACGAGCGGCGCCGAAGGGGAGAAGCAGTCTGCCTTTGCAGCAGGGACGAGCGGCATCGAAAGCATGGGAGAGGGTCGCCGCCGGATCTGGTGATGTAGCAAGGGACGAGCGGGCGGCGTCGAAGGGGGAGAAGAAGCAGAGCGGCGTCGGGAGGAGAGCACGGAAGGGGTGGCGTCAGGGTTCATGTAACCGCACGGGTAAAATCCGCCGGGGCCCCAGTAACGATTCTGCCGCGAACGAAATACCGGGAAAAAACCGGCCAAAGTTCTTCGAACGCAATTTGAATTCAAATGTGGTCCAACCGGTAACCGGCCGGGAACCGGGAAAAACCGGGGAAAATACCGGAAAAACCGGTGAAACCGGAAATGGAGGAAAATTGTTTAATACCAATTGTAAAGTGTTTAATGAAGTAGCAATTGCAAAGAAAACCTTCCTAGCTTCACTCTCTGGCGTAGCTCTCTCCTCCCGAAGGACTCAGCAGCATCTAAAAAAAGAAAAACATAAGATGATGGTAATGACTAATGAATAATAACTTGACTAGCATACTAAAAACAATATAAACAATTATGGTGTAGGAAACTAGCAAGTCATACCAATACATTGTCGAGAAGCGCGAAGGTTGTGCAATATACTCATTATTATCAATGAGTACAAGTCCGCTATATTGAGCAAGGTGGGCTTTGTATTGATCCCAAGTGTATGTTTCATGGGCATATTGTAGCCAATGATTATAAACTTGTTGGTAATATTCGGTTCCACCCATCGATAAACCATTCTTGAATTGTTGTCGAGGGTACAAGACCGTAATGGTGAGTAGGATAAGAAGAAATTTCGAAGAATGAGAATCATCACGGAAGGTAATAGGTTGGCATCTCGACGTCCATAAGTCATTGAGCTAGCATGGGATTCACAGGAAGAAGAGTCATGTGGTTGAGAACGATCTTGTTTGCGACTCTTACGTTCAACACCCTGGAGAATTGTTTTCCCAGCTCGAGTCTGATGACAACCATGATCTTCATCCTGGGTAGCATGCGCGAAATCTTGCTCACAGGTGAATTCCAATGGTTTGTCTTGTGTTGCATCATGCGTTTTCCCACCATCAGTGCCATCATCAGACGACGGAGAGCTACTGTCACCAGACTCTTGGTACTGCACTTCATCAGATGGTGGAGTTTCTGTTTCGTCGTCGCTTTCCACAATGTCCTCCTTCTTTTTCTTTTTCTTCTTATCAGCCTCTCGTTTTTTTGGTTGTGTAAGAGAGGCAAAGTCTGCAGCCAATTTTGCAGTCTGTTGGCTACAATATTTTCTTTTCCCAAGATGACTCTTGCCAACAGTTGTCTTCGTCCATTCCTTCAACGGTTGATCATCTAGTGCTTTTTCCGTTCCTCCCGAGGATGGAATCAACTACAATCTTGGATGGAATAGGGGGCTCACCTTCCTCGTCTAGTACGGGCTCTGATTCTATCATGGAGCTATCAAGCCACTCATGGATTGGGTTATCCCTGTCGTACATAGTGGCGTTAATTAGATCGCCAAAAGGATCTACATCTCTATCCTCATTTCTAGTCTCATGCTCTTGCAATCGCAGCCTTAGATTGTAGTGGACATATACAAGCTTATGCAGTTTCTTGTACCCAAGACGGTTCCTCAATTGTGTATGCACCAAAGCAAATGTACTCCAATTACGTTCACATCCACTGGAGGAAACACATTGTGAGACACCATGTAGCTACAAGTAACATGAAAATTATATTGAACTCGTAGTGACGGTTGATTTTCTATGTATATCTAAGTTGATAACAACAACATACTGCAAAGAAGACGAGATGCACTAATGTGAGCCTCATTTGAAGCAAATAGGCCACGTCGATTCACGATAGTATTCGAGCTCGCCTAGAGCCCTGCACCGCCTCCTCGGTGTATCGGCTATTCTTTGAATTGCCGTTGTGACTAAACGGTGAGGATGGATTCTTCCCCAAACCATATACGTTGTGGCTCGTGGGTTTAGCACCCATTGTTTGAAATTCAACACACTTACAATGTTAGAAAAAATAAAACAAATAGGTGTTAGGATTTACGAAACTATCTACTTACCTGCAAGTATATAGGTGCGATGCTTGAGCATTGCAATTCTTTTATTAACTATAACCATAACACGATCACAACTAGCATCATCATCTGCAAATGCGACGTCAAGTTCGTGCTTCAGTTTATATGTTTTGCAACCATCCCGCCACGATTCTGCGGGTTTGGTGATCGCAAATCTTAGTAGTCGATAAACCGGTTCTACTAATTTAATTACCCAAAGCATAGAGGTCCACCATTGCCTACATGTGAGACAAGAATACATGTATTCTCCTTCTTCAGTCGTGGACAAATGATTGGAGCTCCACAAATCTGACACCATCCACTTCATAAACTTGTCTTTTTTATCCGAAAAACTTTTCAAGAACACAAATGTCGCTCCAAGCCTTGTGGCGTTTGGGCGAACTATCTCTCCTCCAATGTTCTCGCATTTCATTATGGAGGCGACCGTGGCTGTATAGGAACCGACAAATCCTCTTCGCCGCCTTCACGACACTAGCAACCTCGTTGAACTTGCTAATATCCTTCAACATGAGGTTGATGGTATGTGCCGCACACGGCTGCCATACTAAAGATGGATACTCTTCAATGACGAGTTCACATGCTTTTTTGTAGTTTGAACCATTGTCGGTGACAATGCGCATAATATGTCGAACTCCAACTTCTTCCACAACTTTACGTATCTCACGATACAAAAAGTCACATTTTGCATCTCACTAGTTGCATTCATTGACTTATGGAAAAACATTCTTCCATTGCAATACAACATGAAGTTAATAATACTCATCTGTGTAGGTCCTGTCCATGAATCACACATGATAGAGACTCCATATATACCCCAGTCATCTTTGAACTCGCCACATACTCCTTTATTTCTTGTTCGTTAGCATCAAGATATTCCCATCAATTTCATGGCCTCTTGGTGCGCCACGCTTCACCAAGATTCTGTGTCTCTTTGATAGCGAAGACGAAAATAAGGACACTCGCCTTTGTCCCATGAATGTCATTACTATGAAACCACTTAGACCAAATTTTCCCAAGTTTCACCTAGAGCCTCCACGTATTCTTTGTATCAATGCGGGTTTGTCGAGATGCCCGGCCGCCAAAATATCGAATCAACTCTCATAGATCGTGACTCGCCAAACATCGCGAAATGACACCACCTCTCCGCCACTTCCCCCACTTGCACCGCCACCACCATGTTCAAACGTTGCACCCGGCTTTTGCCCTTTGTTCGAGCCGGTGTATCTCCAACAACTCTCTACGAGCCCATTCCATCTGCATTTCCTCGTCATCATCGAAGACATTTTGAGATGAAGGGCCACGAGCTCTGAGTTCTCTTGCAACTTGCTCCATTGAGTCGTTCTTCTTTAATAGCTTTCTTTCTTGCCTTCGCTTCATCAAGACTTGCCAAAGATGAGCTGCGGACTTGCGCGGAACCCACGCAAGCAACAACATCTCCGTGTCTCCCAGCAAGATGTTCTTTTAGGCGGGTGACACCTCCGCCTGATTTTGTTAGATTACAATATCTGCACTTCCAACTAGCACCTCCTAGTCTCTCTCCATGTTCCCAAACATTGATAGATTTAGAAGCCATCACCTACCATAATCCATATAGGATGAAAAATGGGTCAATATTGTAAATAATGTTATCTTCATGGAGTCAGTTATTATTAAATCTATAGATACACTATGTTATTATGCATGTCCCATCCCATGTATGTCTCCTCCCGCACTTACCTTTGTCACTTTCAGTTTGCAACCCAATAGATGAATTAAATGGTCCAGAGAAGAGAACGCAACCATGTGTGCCACATATTAGTCTCCCTTAGCTAGCATGAGTACACTACTATTACTTTGCAACCCGTACGGCTTGATGTGAACTTGAACCAAATAAAAGCTAGCCATGCCAACCAATTATTTGTCATGTCAATGGCATTTCCTAATCTACAGCAAGCACTAATCCTAAGTCCTAACCAAAGATATGGTACTTCAAGTGTGCTCATCAACGAAAATCTGGTTAACATGAGTACTACCAATGTAGAAACTTGAAAAAACTTGAGCATATACATGCTAGTACTTGATAACTTGAGCATATACCGCTAAGGCTGCTCTGCCATTGCCATTGCTGCACTTGCTAGTTTGTACGCTTGTGCTGCTGAAAATGGAGGAAGGAGGAGGGAGGCGGGAGGAGCCAAAGAAAATGGAGGTGTGAGGAGGGAGGGAGGAGCTACCAGGCAATCATGCACAAGAAGGAGGGGGACAAGAGAGTGACATCCACCTGCAGCCTACAGGGAATGACCACATGCAATGGGGCAAGCTGCAAGCACGAGAAAGCAAAGGCGGTCTGCTGGTCGCATGCGACCATGCACATGCATTGGGATTTTGGGAATCCTATGCTTGGGCCCGGTTTGATTCTCACCAACCGCAGTGCGGGTAGGGGAGGAAATCACATGCAAAACACCACGAGAAGTAAAAAAAACAAAAGCAATTTTCAAAAAAATTTAGGCCGGTTTTTTTTTTCCGCCACCCCGCCGGGATCCGGTTACCGACCGGTAACCGGCGGTTACCGGCCGGGTTTTTTTAACCATGGGTGGCGTCTGGAGGGAGAAGGTCGCCGCCGGATCTGGCGAGTGGCGACGCAGCAGGGGGTGCGCGGGAGTTGTCGGGGCTGTAGGCGGCGTCCAAGGGATGCAATCGCACTCTGCATCAGGGAGCTAGGTTATGGTCTATGGAATGGGTTGACGACTGGTTAATTGGTTTTGGGTTGAATTGAATGGGCCCAACTGTCCGATACGTGTCCTATATGTGTCCGATACGTGTTTTTTTTTTTTTTTTTTTCGCGGCTGCAATTTCCGACACGCCTGGAATATGTCCGAGCCGTGTTGGAGCCATGTCCGTGTCCGACACGGTGTCCGACACGGACTCGGCACCTTGCAGGCGTGTTGGTGCTTCCGAGGTGAGGATAACTAGCCTATTGGATAGTTTGTTGAGCTAGGAACCTAGGGGTTGTGAGTTAAAATCCTACACTTGCATGTTCTACTAAAACTTCTCTATCTTTTCATTTAGGAAAAAAGTCCATTTTACTCCCTTCATCTGTTAGAAAAGCCCAATTTTCACCCTTAACTACGAAACAGCCCAACACTCAACTTTCACCCTTCGACTACCAAACCGGTGCAAATAACTCCGGCTGTCCTGCATCCTAAACCACCTTAGTTTTGGCTGACGTGGTGTCACCATCCCGTGCCATTGTGATGAATCAGCAAACGAACATTAAAATTTGCCTACTCCCCCTTTTCTCTTCCTCTCTCTCACCCAGGGAAAAAATTCCCGTCTGGTTACCGGTTACCGGCCGGGGTCTAGGAAAAAAACCGGCAGAAAATTTGTAAACTTGAATTTGAATTTTTTGACTGCATAATGACATTCCTAGGTTGGTTTAGACCTTTTTTGTGCTAGAATACGTATTGCATGAGCTAAATATGCTTGCAAAGTAAAAGAACTACTAATCCTGCCCTCGATCGCCTCCCTCCAGAACACAAACAAGCAGGACAACAAAATGAAAACAGACTACTTCAATTCAGACACCATAAGACTCGACATCCAGTTGCCCCTGCATATTAACATTCGTAAACTGTTAAGGATGACACTATAGAAGTTACTTTTGAACATACAGTGTGATCCTCTGTAGTTAATGTAGGATTCATGGTCTCTAAGGACTATGCATGTGCCATTGTGCACTCAACTACGTGCAAGACCCACTTGCCTGGAGTAGATGGTGTGGACTGTGGACTCCAGTTAGCACAGCACCTGTTGTCCCATAGGAACATGGGTAGCCATGTGCTGAACTCACTTTGACAGACTCAATGCCAAATTAGCAATTAATGGATCTACCATTAATTAACTTGAGAGGATCAGTGCCTTTGTCATGGCCCTAGTGCCCTACACATCTACCAATTGCTACTTCATTAAACACTTTACAATTGCTAATTACCCATTTTCTCTGTTTTCCTTTTTCCGGTTTTCCAACCGTTTTTGCCGTATTTCCGTTTCTGGCGTAACCGAGCGCTTACCGGTCTCGTGAAATTGAATTCGAATTTCGTTTTACGAATTTTGGCCGGTATTTCCGGTTACTCGGCCGGTAACTGTCCGGGAACCATTACCGGACTCCGAACGGGATTTTGCCCGGTAACGGTTCTTTGATCCTTGCTCTCACCCCTCTCGTTGGAGTTGGACCCCATTGTGGAAGTTGTCTACGGCCGCTCTTGAGCCGTGCGGTTCCTTTTCTTGAACCATAGTTTTTTCCTCTGCTTAGCGACTAATCCTCTTATCTTGTATGGTAGGTATTGGAAATTATCCCTTTTGGTGCATCCAGACAAATGTCCTCATCCTTCAGCACAGGAGGCCTTTGTGAAATTGAACAATGCTTTCAAAGACTTACAAGACCCTGAAAAGGTACATGTCTTCAATATCATATGCTTAGATTCCACGTATGAAAATAAGTTCATTGGCAAAATTGTACCAAGTAATTAAAACTGCTATTTTTTCACTCTTTTATTAATTTTTTTAAAATTAGATGTTTTAATGGGTGGAGATAAAATAATAATTGAAATGGCAAATGAGTTTCCTTGTGCAAGTCCTGATTTTAAACCATGAAAATATTATTCATTTGCTAAGGAGAAAATGCTGATTACTTCAATGCTTTCACATAACTACAATGAGTTTGATGAACTAGCTTATTATTCAAATTGCCTTCATTTTTCTAGGGCGAAAGCAAGCCTCATCAGATTAAGGGCATGAGGCACCATTGTGTCTACAACTATTGACTATTTAATTACATCACACATTTTGAACTTGGAGCAAGGACATGTTACAACTTTACTTCATTTTGGCTTGTCAATGGTCCAATACTTAAATTACTGATTTTCTTGTTTCAAATTTTGGTTGGTACCACTCTAAGAATGGCGATGATTTCAGGATGTTTTGACTGGTTAATTTATTTATGGCACTAGCTCACCATGTGATGTCATGAGCTATTCTTCTCCTTGTATTGCCATTTTCTTGAGCCAGCTTGCTTTCCCCTTCTCAACTGACATTTCGTCCTGAGTATATTTCCTTGACTGCAGAGAGGTGCAATAGATGAGAAGATAAAAAAGAAAGAGGAGATGGAACAATTTGAGGTGAATCTATTTACGTTATGTATTGATTTATCAAGATCACCTTTCTGGTTTTGAGTTAATGATTGTTGACAGTACTACTCTCAATTGCATGAATCGTAATGGTTATCCTTTTTCTGTATTTGTAGGTTGAGCTTAAAGCGATGCGTGAGGCTGCAGAATGGAGACTATTACAAGGTAAGTTTCTGCAATATAAAAAAGACAACAACAATGTCAAAACTCATAAATGGAGAAAAATGATATGTATTTTTTTGGAAGGAAATTAGGCTTAACACTTTAGATTAAACATAGAGATTACAAGATTTAAGCATACACTCCACCATATTACAGAAGGAAACCAGAGATGAACTAAAACCACAAAGAAAAGTCTAGCTCCTTCTAGTCTTGAGCTGCTCGCCATGGAAGATATTGATGAAGATGAGCTCAACTTGTTTCTGATGCCAATTGAAGCCAGATCTTGTGGGTGGCGTTGGCTATCATGGCAGCCCGCCAAGCAACCACCTGGGTATTGAGCTTGCGTCGTGGAGATAAAAAAGTGGTCCAAAGATGGGTGGCATTGATTGCAACGACGGCAGCCCACCCAAGCCGGTCCCGGATGGATCCTGGCAACGCCAAACCGGTTTTTTCGGACGAAACTTCGGATTAAAAATCATTCGAATTTGAATTTGAATTTGAAAAGTCCGGATTACCGCCGGGATCCCGGCCTCCTAACCGCGGTGCTTTAATCCATGAGCCCACCGGCGACCATCGAGGACAATGGCCTCCTTGCTCGCCGAAAGCGTAGCTGGAGGTTGAAGGATGTCGTGGTCGATGAAGAACACCGACGGCAAACACCAATCGCCGCATGAAGTGAGTGAAGACCACGGACAGTGCTGGCAAGGAGCATAAGTGGGGTGCGAATCCTCTTCCTCTTTGGCTGGTAAAGGGTATGGTTTGGTAGAGCTGGTAGGACTCCCATACGGGAACATATACACCGCCCTCCACCGGATTAGTCGTTAGCATCGTCGCGGCATTGACAATCTCAGGGGAGAGAAACCTTATTGTAGTTGGAATCTAGCCTAAGTACCAAAACGAACAAAATACCAGAGAAGACCACGGGAGGGGCTCCCCTACCACTCGTCCTCGGCGGCGAGGGGGGCCCAGCGAGAAATTTTTGCAGAAATTGAAGATGAACAGTGAAGAGTAACTATAGAACAGGAGGGGGAAGTTGGAGGTACTAGGAGGTTTATGCCGACTCCAACTCAAATGATATGTATTGTAGCAAGCACAATAACTATTTTGGTTTTCAAAGGATGGGCACTTTAGAGAGAAGATCCTAATGTGCTGCTGCAGATATGAATGAAGTCTTATTCTGGGTCATTAACAACACATAACTGTTGATTTTTTAAATTGGGCTTAATTGACTATAGATTTATCATAAACTATGGATTATAAGATCAAGCAAATTCCACAGATTGTCCTCCCAACTGTTCCCCTGCGATGCTGTATCCTTGTAAACTTCATCGGGGTTGGTCTTAAGTGACTTGATTTGATATATACGCAGTGTCGAGGGTCTGTCGTTCTGTACATTCTATTTATCAATTGTAAGATTTTAAGATGTTCAAATCTTCCTATCATATATGTTTTATTTGTTGTGTGTATGTGTGTTGTTTCTTAGCATTTGATTTTAGTAATTACATTGAATGTAATCTGCGCACAGCAAATAATTGTGAAGATTGAAGAATAGAACAGGTATATCAATCTGCATCTAAAAAGTTATTTTTGTTATGGACTCGTTCTTTGGTAAGAAGTATATGTGTCGGACTAAACCATTGCTGGATGCGACTGTGCGGAATCCGCAACACTTTCAAGCGAAACCAAGTTGGACTCTGGTCCATAATGTGACCGAGTAGTTCCTTTGATTCTGTCCATGTGCATTGCGCAATGACAGGACTCAACAGAAATTGCATTAGTTTCATAGATAAGATATATTAGGTAGTATCACTTCCGGATATTTAGAGATTGTGAGGTATTCCTTTCGGATACGTTTAGTGGTTAGTTCTCCATAATCCATATAAAAAGGCACCCCATTGTACTAAATGACTTAAGCAATAACAGATTAGTTTTTCTCCCTCCTCTCTAGCGCACGGCTCAGAGCCTCCTTGCGCTGGTTGGGAACAAGTCCCAACTTGCGCATGAACCCTGATTCTCATTTTCATCTTCTTTCGCCCTTGCGACACCCTCTCAAGCTGAGCCGTATCAATTTTGTTCACAGGTATATCTCTCGAGGGTGATGATGAACTTTTGGCAGTTCCAAAACAGCCACAGGCACCACCTACACGAGATGAATGGATGACTACATTGCCACCTGAAAGAAAAGTAAATGATTATAATGTCTAATTATTTCACTGTTTACCTTCTGTCTAAAAGGAAAAAAATTGCTTACATTACTGTGTTCTCTTACCTGTATGCATCTAACAATATCTTTTTTTTTCACAGGCTGGAGTACCAATGCATTCAACTACGTCATTTAGTCGGGATGGTAAAGAAGGACGCGGTGACACAAGTGTCTGGACAGATAGTCCTCTTGATAGAGCCCAAAAAGCACAGCAAAAGTACGATTCTGACATTGTTTGCTATCACTCTATGATACACCATCAGTCAATATTTTTCATACCTGCTAGTGTGACAGGTCACTGGAGTACTGGCACAGGTCGTTAATTGGTACCCTGTGCACAATAGAGGCATGAAAAGCCCGTATAGCACAGTAGTTGGTATTACAAACACTGCCCGTATAGCACATTTTATTTCTTAAGCTAATTGTTGCGAACACTAAATCAATAGGCGCGGCTGATTGCATACCTTCATAGAAATTGTCTCTTATCACTTTTGCCCCTAGAAAAGAAGAAACGTACGAAGTACCCTCCATTCCTCCAAAGCATTGATTGGTTAATTCACATCAATCAATACCCCTTTAGTCACTTCTGGTTATATTGACCAAGAAATGTGTGGGTACAGCCACTGGGCATTGGGTGCCGGTGTGGGTGTCACAGACAGCGTTAGATGCAATTATGCGAGAATTTAGTGTCATGTTGTCATGGCATGGTGGCGGTGCATGACATGCAAGGTTCCAAAGACTGGTTCTGGGAAAAATCCGAACTAGGCCAGTACTGGTTTCTGACCGGTTACCAGCAAGAAAAGAACAGATGATTTACAAACTGACATTGAAATGCAAATTTGAATTGATGGGTGGTTACTGGCAGGTTACCAGCAGGAACTGATAATTCAAAGTTCAAAATTTAAATTAAATAGAAACAGGTTGCTTTTCTAAATCCTGGTCCTTACAGTGATTTTCGGGAACTATCGGTTATTAGCAGGATTCGAAACCCTGATAACAAGGGGCTTGCTGGTTTATATGCCGACACCTCATCTTGCCTTACTGCCTGGATAACCTTGGGAACAACATAGGGAGAGCGTTTAAAAAGTTTTAAATAATTGCAGTAGAATGTAATGGAACTCTTCAAGTATGATATAAAGTGAATAGTTTCTTAGTCAATTGTATTTTACTGGGTGATCCAAGAGCTTAGAAGTTAGAATTCGAACTCGGTCAATCGTATTTCACGGAGACAGTGGTGTTGATTAGTTTGTTTTCAGTTGAGTTCAGCAAAGTCCACAGTAAATCCATAAAAGTTTATCTGAATATTGTGCCAATTATTATGCATACCATGCTACAAGCAGTTGAATATGAAAAGAGAAATGTAGCATAAAAAAATAGTAGTAGCTTCTGATATTTTCATTTGTCATAGTTAGTACTCGATGTACTTGTTGCCTCTATGAAAACAATGATGTAAATGGGATAATGAATTATCGTGTTTGTTGCAGCTACTTAGAAGCCTACAACAAAACAAAGGCAATTGCAGATGCAGATGAAGTGAAGGGCAAAAGCTCAGATGCTTCATTGGTAGATAAATATAATTCCTCCAAACGATCAGTGTCTCTTGTGCAAAAGCACCGAGAGAGCAAAAAGGACAAAAAGAAGCACAAGCAGCGAGAGAAAGAAGAATGGGAGGGAAACCATCCCTGGAAGCCGTGGGATCGCGAGAAAGATCTGTCTGCTGGGCGGCAAAATGTCACTTTAGATCCAGAGAACATGTCACAAGGATTGTCGTCCCGTTTTTCATCTGGAGCTGTGCAGAGGAACTTCCTGTGAGAAATTTAGACATGACCGCAGATGAAGCATGGCCTAATTGGTCACTTGTACCCTGGTATGTACTTGCTGTCAGATGCCAAAGTTGCCAGGGACACAGAAAACCATAGAGGATATCAGGTTAGGTTATGTTGAATTCCCATCGGGGGATTGAATTATATAAATGTCTTTTCTAGAGAGAGCTCTAGTAATCGAGCTACAAAAAATGGTTGCGCTTGTGAGTGGTTTTGAAGTTGGAACTGTATAGCAGCTCTTCCAGATAGGTCTAATGGATTATATCTGATCTTCGTCGAAGGGTGCTACGATCTATATTTGAGAATTACAGAACGCAACAATGTAGTAAGTTCCCGGCTTCCCGCTATAGACTGAGTTATTGGCTGGGTGTGTTAATCTATTGAAACTTGATGAGCAATGAATTGTCCATTGGTTAAGTGATTGACAGCTCTTACCAGGAGTCCAGGAGTTACAAGTGAAAGGTGTCTGGCTAAGGATCCAAAATCCGGCACCGGACCAAATCCTGCCCGGCGGGCTGTAACGGTAACTGGCCCGGCCGGCGGCCGGTTACCGGAAAATCCGTGATTTTCCGGGTGAAATTTGAAAACTGAATTTTGAACTCTAATTTCTAAAAACCGGTTTTAAAAACCGGGAAAACCAGAAAAGCTAGAAAAATAGAGAAAATAGGTAATTGACAATAGGAATAATGCAAACATTAATTAGAAAATATTTAATGGTGTAGCAATTCATACTAATACATTATCGAGAAATGCGAAGGTTGTGTAATATACTAATTGTTATCAAAGAGTATAAGTCCTTCATATTGAGCTAGGTAGGCTTTGTATTGATCTCAAGTGTATGCACTACTACAGAAAGGGTCATCACAGATGGTTCTAAACCGTCATCACAGATAGTTTTCTGAACCGTCTGGATTTATGTGTTTGTGATAACAGGCGGTTATCACAGACAGTTTTCAAACTGTGAAAAAAAGATATCACAGCTTGATTTTGAATAGTTCGAGTATTGTTCATTATGAGCACTGCGTGATAATCTATTTTCACAGCGGTTCCCGTCGGTGATGAATCAAAACTGTCATCACCATGAGTAGTTCTTGTTGAGCACTTTTTCACTACATGACTACGTGGTCTTAGGAGCGGTTTCAACTACACGACTGGTTGAAGGTTTCGATTGCCTAGTCGAAGGAGGTTCGACTACACCCGCCTAGTCGAAGGTGTCTCCATTCCCATCTACGCGCAACACAAGCAACACAAAGTTTGATCAATAATACACTTCAAATCAAGAAATCTGTACGAAGTACTGAGAAATTATATCACACCTCGTCTGCCCAACAAGCCACGCTTTCCTTTACTTTGTTAATGGACAATGTCTTCCCTGTACTGGGGCACCTGCACACATAGATGCTCCCAGCCCGCTCTTGCCTAACGCATGCCTTTGCTCACCGTCCCGGCAAACCAACTCACGCGAGGGCATCGTGGCGGGCTGAAACGGGAGTTCAGAGACTTGCCTCGTGGGTTTCACTTGGGCTTCTCGTCCACGACGAGGTTGCTGTTGAGCCGCTTCCTGGAGGACTTGGGTGACGCCGAGAGCAGCTTCAGGGTGCCGACCTACGAGATTGACCTGTTGGTGTGCGTTGGAAGAGACTACTAGATGAAACGAAGTGGAGGAGGCTAGGGGCGACGAGGTCGTGGGAGGCCGGGGCATCGAAGTGGAGGTGGACAGGGTGACGATGTCGGGGGAGCCCATGGCCTATGAGGTCGGGGGAGGCTGGCGACGAGGAGGCCGGGGCGAGGTGGAGGAGACCGCGGACGACGAGCTCGGGGGAGGCTGGAGCGCAAGGTCAGGGCGAGACAGCGGCACTCGGTTAGAGGAGAGATGGCAGAGAAGGAGATGGAGGAGGTGTGAGGTGTGAGGAGACTCGGTTAATATAAAGCGAGTTTCGGCAGCTCGCCCATTAAGTCCAAATTTTCGTGTTCCCACCCAACAAAACAAAAGTATCAGAGACGGTTTTATCTACAAAATCGTCTATGATATGATTATAATCATAGACGGTTCATGAATAGAACCGTTTGTGATAATTCACAGACGGTTCTTAACAATAACCGTCTGTGATGTCTGCGATTATCACAGACAGGTTCTTCTTAAGAACCATCTATGAATTATCACAACGCCAGTTTTATTTACAAACCGTTTGGGATAGTTACATATCACAGACAATTCTAAAGGAACCGTCTGTGATAAGTATAACACAGACGGTTCCAAAGGAACCGTCTATGATGAGACGTCTAGTATAGCCTGTTTTGTAGTAATGATGTTTCATGGGCATGTTCTACCCAATGATTATAAACTTGTTGGTAATATTCGGGTTCCACCCACTGATAAATCATTCTTGTATTGTTGTTGAAGGGTACAAGACCGTAATGGTGAGTAGAATAAGAAGAAATGTCTGACGAATGAGAATCATCACCAGAAGGTAATAGGTTAGTATCTCGACGTCCATAAGTCCGAATAGACCTTGAGCTAGCATGAGATTCATAGGAAGAAAAGTCCTGTGGCCGAGAATGATCTTGTTGGCGACCCTTAGCCCTCGTGTAGGTCTTATGAATTGTTCTTGAAGCATGACATCTAGGTCCTTATCCTGGGTAGCATGCATGGAATTTCTCGTAGGTGAATTCCAATGGTAGGTCTTGTACTGCATCATGAGTTGTCCCACCATCAGCACCATCATCGGATGACGGAGAGCTACTATCACCAGACTCTTGGTACTGAACTTCATCAGTTGGTTGGCTACATTATTTCCTTTTCCCAAGATGACTTTTGCCAATATTTTTCTTTGTCCATTGCTTCAACGGTTGATTATCTAGTGTTTTATGTAGTTCCTTCCCAGAGATGGCATCAACTACAATTGTGGATGGTATGGGAGGCTCACCTTCCTCGTCTAGTATGGGATTCGATTATATCATGGAGCTATCTACTTGCCTGGAATCATATAGGTGTAGTTCTTCATCGTATAAATTCTTCGATTAACCAACTCTATAACACGATTATAGGTAGCATCATCTTCTTTAAATACGTCTTGAAGTTCAAATTGGAGATCATATGTTTTTCCAATCATTCCTGCCACCGTTGCGGGTTTCTACTGGTCTATAAATCTTAGTAGTCGATAAATCGGTTCTAACAATTTAATGACTCAATCCACACTGGACCACCATTGTCTACTTGTGAGACAGAAATACATGTATTCTCCTTCTTCGGTCATGCTCAAATGGTTGGAGCTCCATGCATTTGATACCATCTACTTTATGAACTTGTCTTTTCTATCACAAAAACTTTTGAAGAAAATAAATATCGTTCCAAACCTTGTGCCGTTTGGATGAACTATCTCTCCTCCAATTTATTGTCGTATTTCATTATGGAGGCGACTGTGCCTACTGCTTCTGCTACTGCAAATTGAGGGAATGAAGGGAGGCAAGAGTGGGGGAGAGCAAGAGGGAGGCAAGCTGCTGCTGGCTGCTCTAAGTGCTGGTGGACAGTCATGTGCTGGTTGGACACGCCATGTGCAAGAGGGAGGCAAGCATCCAGTGCTATCAAAGAATTAAAAAAACAACCAAGTGAAAAATAACAAGTGAAAAAACCATGTTTTAATACATCATCTAGCACAAAAGGTCTAAACCAACTTAGAAAGTGTATTATACAGTTATAAATTCAAATACAAATTTAAATATTTTCGGTTAGTTACTGTTCACCTGGTCACCACCGGGAAACCCGGTTACCGCCGGTAACCCTTCATTTTTTCCATGGTCCGGCTAACTGGGAGGTTTGAGGGTTCGTTTTGATTGCCATGGCATCTTAAATGCATTTTCTTCTAATTTTGGATATATCAATTAACTCATAACCTCTTATTCTTGTCTACAATATTTCACTATAATTTGTATATATTCTCTATAACTAACTACATTATACATTGCAGCACAAGAAAGCAATACCGAACTAACCCCAAGTTGTCTGTCGGTGGGTGTATGCTACGAGATTTCGGAAAGAAATTTGCTTGCAGGATCATTATTTTTCTGCTCAAAAAATTAACTGCGATCTTGAGTTGTGCTGTTTGCATCGTAGGCCAGTCATAAATTTGTTGGAATGCATATCTTTTGCCATCGATGGGTTTGTTTTCTTCGGTGTGTTTAACCCTCGGCTCTGACCTGGGTAGTAATATATCTCAAACCAAATTTTTGAAAACAATAGTGCCATTTAGAATCCATATCCTCTAAAAAAAGCATCAATATAGTTCTCTGTTATGGGGCAGATGATGGATAAACCTGTCGTAAGGATGAATACTTCATGTATAGTTTTGGAATATGGATATACCTCTTGTGAGCAGGGATAATAAACTGGATTTTAAAATTTTACCTGTAACGGCCGGTTTTCAGTCTGTTTATAGCCTATTCTGGCTTGGTATTTCTTTATTTATTTTTGGTTTCTTTGACCTCTGGTGTTTATGCCTTTCAAGTATATGCTTCTGAGTTATGACCAGCTCGGCTTAGTACTCCATAAAGAATTCTTTTGAATTGGTATAGGTAAAGTGTAATTCAAAATACTGGTAAATTAAGAATACTAATACCTTGAGAACCGAGCGAACGCTCGGTTGGTTTGCTGTGCTAGGTGAGCGAGCAGCCCGCATGGGTTTGATCCTTGGGATCGTTAACCTCGTGTGTTCGTTGCTTCGTGTACACGCAGTAGCCTCACATAGATTAGGCGTGTGTTAAAGAGTTTAACGATTAGCGTGTGTGTATGTATGGACGTGCTTGTGGTGTGTGTGCGTGTGTACGTCAACGTGTACTCTAAAAAAAAAATACTAATACCTTAATTATAAAGTAGTAGTTAACTTTGGATTTTTTACTAGAGTGATTAAAATGTACTGGCTAGTCTGTCATGTCATTCAAAATTCAATTCATGAGGCCATGCAGTGAAAAAAAAAATCTATTTCTGGTACACTAAGCTATCACCGCGACTTAAGCAGGCCGGAGGGAAGTCTATTTCCCCACCACCACACCCACACCCACCCACAGTTTCAGTACCCACAAATGAACGTTCTCATACAAATAATAGTTACCAGGTCCAGTAAGGCTCATACAAATAACAGCCAAAGTAGTTTCTTTTTCACTTTTTTTTTCAATTAGAGGTAAACCGCCTATTAGTTACTTGTAAATTAAAGGGCCCTGCGTTTAGACTACTCACATGCTACTGGAGGGAAAAAAAAGCCCAGCCGTAGCGAGGCAATGAAGGTCGAAGCATGCGAAGGAGCTTCCAACCAGATCAAGCAAAACCAAAGTACTGTTAACCCATCACAACTCGTAGGACTCGGCGTTCTCAACCTCCAAAAATTCGCAACGACCCTAAGACTTTACTGGTTCTGGCAAGAATGGAAGGCTGATCATAAACCTTGGGTGGGAATGGAGGTTCCGTGCGACAGTGTTGATTGGTGTCTTTTTGTAGCGGCCATAGTAATCATCTTGGGTGATGGAAACAAATCTACTTTCTGATCCTCGTCATGGCTTGACGGTACAACTCCTAAAGACCTGGCTCCAAAGATATTCCAAATGTCTAGAAGGAAGAACACAATAGTTAGTGCGGCTTTACAGGATGGTCGATGGATTCAGGACATCAACATTCCTGGGGGATAACAACCCAGCACGTTCTGGATGACATCACTTGGACGATAACACTAGAGGGAAGATACACAACGAAATTCGCATATGCACTGCAGTTCATCGGCTCAACAAACAACATAAAATGCAAGTTCTTCACCTGGGTAGCCATCCAAAACCGTCTTTGAACCTCGGACAGACTGCAAGTGAGGGGTTGGTTGAACCAGTACATCTGCCCCCTCTACAGACATGCACCGGCATTGCACCTTTTCTACCCGTGTAGATATTCTAGACGAGTTTGGAATTCGATGGACAATTGGTTGGGTTGGGTATCTCTTAAGCCATCTCATTAGGCGGATAGCTGGACCATTGGAGATTGGTGGATAAAGGTTAACTTGCCTGTTTTTGTTTGTTTGTGCTACCTTCTAAAGGAAGAAGGTAAAGCTTGATTAATATAATTTAATTGAGCATCAGTTCTCTTGCCTGGTCTTAAAAAATAAACAGTGCGGGTCTTAAAAATACTGACAACAATGATCAACATCAAGTGATTAATTCTTATTATCCTTTTATCATTGGCATGCACTCTCTCCAAGCAAATTAGACATGATACTGCAGAAAAAACAAGTTAATTTCGTCGATCCATTTGTGTGTGCTTCGGTAGTTGAGTCATAAGAGGAATAAACAACATATTGTTTTTTTTCAACAATCCCAATATTGCCTAGTAGGCATCTGTCTCTCCAGGAATTTCACAGAAAACAATATAATTCCCGATGAATCCTATGAAATTCTTATGTTCTAAACGGACCTACACATAATAATTTTGCTTCTCAACCCTATCAGATTCCTTCTATCATTGTTGTCTACTTGCCCCTCTACCCCGCCCACACCCCAGCCCCGACCTCCTATGCCCAATTCCTGCCTCCGCCCCTGCTTAAGCTCATGTTTAAAACTGTGAACTTGTGTCAATGGATATCTCAAACTTCTTTAACTGTTCCAACAGCATTGGCTGGCAATTTTTATAGGTCATTCGTCTCAGGGAGATCGGCAGTCCTTTAGAAGGCAGCGACTGGATTTTAGGACAATCAAAGATCCGCAAGAACCGGAGGGAAGACAAGCTGTGCAGTCCTTCAGGGAGTGCCTCAAGATTTCTGCAGTCCTGAATCTGTAACTCTTCCAGTGATGGGAAATATTGCGACAAGTGTTGTACTCCTTGAATGATCATTGAATCCGAGGAATGACGAATCACAAGTGTTTGAAGCATGTGGCCAGGACTAGAATATTTTAGTGATGAGCGGGAGCGGTACACGTGAGTGTAATGAGCGCATGCGTTGTGCTATCCATCGTGTGGTGTTTTGGTCGATGCGTGACATGAAGTAGAGCACGACGCAATTGTGGGGAGGCGCTGAGACACGACGCTCTGCAGAGCGACGCAGCGCCCTCTTGGTTGTAAGTCGTTGGTTGAAGCGAGACAAGGGTTAGACGCTTTGCAAGATTGCATCTACATTAAGCTCATTTAGCGCCAAGCACTCAAGCAAAGAGGCTCCTGAACACGAGGCAACGAGGCATTAGTAGCAGCAATTAAGGGTACGAAAAATCTCCCACAATCATTCACCCCCTCGATTGTCGCACGATCCTACAAGTGGTATCGAGCAAGGTTGCTATGGCGTCGAGAGAGTATGTGAATCGCCCCCATGCTAGATGGTACTGATTTTGTTTTTGGAAGTGTCGTATGCAAGCTTATATTGAGGCTCAAGGTAGTGATGTGTGGAATAAAGTGTCTAGACCTTATGTGGTTCCCAAGTATTGTTACCGATCTAAATAAACCGATGTTGATTTAAATGCCCAAGCTCGTAACTTGTCAAGTTTCAAGGAATTTCTCACAAAGAATTTGATCGTGTAGCTCATATTAATTCTGCCCACTTAATATGTAAGACTCTTTGCGATTATCATGAGGGAACCACTAAAATTAAGAAAGTGCGTAAAAATCTTTATCAAAAAGAATATTCTGATTTTGCTATGAAGCCTGGTGAATCTATTGATGATCTTTTTGCTCGCTTTGAAAAGATATTAAGTAATTTGCGTGGAGTTGATGTTATTCCTACTGATGAAGATAATGCAACTAAAATTTTGAGATCTTTAGGTCATGAATGGTTGATGGTTGTCACAACTATCAATCAAACTATCGATCTAGATACTTTAACCATGGATGATCTTTTCTCTAGATTGAAAACCTATGAAATGGAAGCTTTTCCATCTAAAATTGATAAATCTTCATCTTTAGCACTTGTGACTAACCCCGTGCAGGCTGTTTCGTCGAGTTCTTTTCCTTTGTCTGCTTTGTCTTCTTTTTCAGAGGAACAGTTTGAACAGCTCCCTGAAGAGGATTTGGTGTTGATCTCCTCACGGGCATACAAGGCACTAAACAACATAAGAATGAGGCGAGGTGGCGTGCCAAATTCGATCAAAAGCTATGAGTGTGGCGAGCGGTCACATTAAAGTGGATTGTCCCAAGCTCAAGGGAAGATGATCAAGGAAGACAAGAACTACCGTCGTCGGCCATCCAAGAACAACAACACCAAGGGTGGTAATTTCCGTTAAAATTTCTTTAAAAGGTTCTTTCACTATCGAGCATCTTGATCCGAGTGATGTGGAATATGAAAGTCGTGGACGACGATGACCACGACAATGATGATGCTAAAGGTAAGAAGAAGAACAACGACGACTTCACGGGCATGTGCTTCATGGCAAGAAACGACAACAACGACGCATTTATGACAAAGGACTCCCGATGAGGTAAGACCATCATATGATGAACTTGAAGATGGTTTGATTAAACTTGCTATTGAGTTGAAAAGACTAAAAAGAAACTGAAAGAAAATAATTGTCTTGTTGAAAACTTAACTTCTGAAATGAATAGACTTAGAGCTTCTGTTCCTGATGATGAAAATTGTGAGTCTTGTCAAGTTTTACACTCTGAATTAGAAGCTGCTAGAACAATTAATGCATCAACCTTAGTTCAACTTGAGGATGTAACTGCTAAACTTGATGAACTAAGATTGACACATGATTCTTGTAATGCTCAGATTAAAACTTGCTCTAATTGTGGATTGCTAGAAGCTAGACTTAATTCATCTCAGGAAACAATTCAACAGATGCTCTATCATGAAATAGCTTCTTGCTCTAACTGTCCTAAACTTACCATAGAAATAGAAGCTTTGACTAGACAACTTAATGATTTTGCTGAAAAAGAAAGGTTGGCTCAGTCTCATGCTTCTAAGAAGATTGTGAATGAATCTGTTACATGCACTGCTTGTCCTACTCTAGTTAAAGAAATTGAGTATCTTAAAGACACTCTAGAAAGATTTTCTTTTGGGAAGAAAAATTTGAATATGATTCTAGACAAATCAAAAGTGAGTGTTAAAAATCATGGTTTAGGATTTAATTTTATTGAGCATGCCAAGAATAATCCTCCTACAGTTGTTAAGGTTCTTGAACCTGGAAAATTTGAAGCAAAATCTGAATCAAAACAAACTGTGTTTAAATCTGCTGGTTTTGTGCAAAGCTTGTCTACTAATGGTGTAGGTGCTAGCTCATCATCTCAAAAGAATTCTAATTATGTTAAATTTCATTGCACCTATTGTGGTAGAGATGGGCACTTGCATGAATTTTGCTTCAAACGTGTTAAGAAAGAGAAAAAGGAAAGATTGAATGCTTTAAGACAAAAACGTGCATCCTCGTTTGTTATTCCTAAAGCTAATGCAAAAGCTAGATTTGTAGAAAACTTTTATGAATCTGTTTCACGTGCTGGTTTGGGTTATAATTCAAATAATGTTTATTCAGCATTGCCTGCATTTCAAGGGGCAGTTAGACAGGCTTCTTTTTGGTGTTCTGATCACTCACGCATACATGTTTCTGGTTCTAGTGTTGTTGCTCCTGTTCGTCGTGTATCTCAGTACTGGCTACCTAAATCTTTATTGTCTAACCCCAGTACTAAGATACCGACGATTGTCCGTGCTTTGTAGACTCGTAGTAAGCGGAAGGAGAACATATGGTTCATTGACTCCGGTTGCTCTCGACACATGACCGGGGACTCACGATGGTTCTCCTCACTCACTCATGCCACCGGTGATGAGATGATCACTTTTGGGGACAATGCTCAAGGACGAGTTCTTGCAAAAGGTACTGTGCGCGTCAACGATAAGTTTATATTAAAAGATGTTGCTCTTGTCAGTAAGTTGAGCTATAATCGCTTTCGGTTTCACAATTGATAGATGACAATCTTGAGGTGAGCTTTAAAAGACATTCTTGCTGCATTTAGATTCATCCGTGATCTAGTGTGCAAAATTACTCGAGTTGGTCGTCTGCTTAAGGGCGATTTTTCATATTCCTCATCATCCGATCTTAGGTGTCTTGTCTCATCCGCTTCTAAAGATCTTTTCACCGCACGTGGCACCAAGATTAGGTCATATTGGTTTTGATCATCTCACTCATTATCGCAATATGAATCTTGTTAGAGGAATACCGTCTTAAAATTGAAAAATCAATGGATTTTGTTTGCACTCCGTGTCGCCATGGCAAGATGGTCTCGCATCACATCCTCCACTCTCACTTGTAATGACCGATGCACTGGACAATCTGTTGCACATGGATACTTGAGGACTGCTAGAGTTCACCAATTGGAGGTAAATGGTATGTTCTTGTTATTGTTGATGATTATTCTAGATACTCTTGGTTTTTCCCATGGCATCTAAGGACGAAGTTTTTGGTCTCTTTAGAGAGCTTGCTCTTAGACTTGCCATCAACTCCCAGAGCACTTAGAGCAATTAGAAGTGATAATGGAACTGAATTCAAGAACACTTTATTTGCTTCTTTTGTACTGAAAAGGTTTAGATCATCAATTCTCTTCAGCTCGTGTGCCTCAACAGAATGGTGTTGTAGAACGAAAAATCAGAACTTTGGTTGAGATGGCTAGAACAATGTTAAATGAACATGCTACTCCTAGGAAGTTTTGGGCTGAAGCTATTTCTCGCTTGCTATATTTCTAACAGAGTATTTTTATGAGCCAAATTGCATAAGACTTCCTATGAGCTTCGTTTTGGTCGTTCTCTAATATTTCTCATTTGAGGGTGTTTGGATGTCGATGTTTCATTCTTAAACATGAAAATCTTGATAAGTTTGAATCTAGATCCTCGATGGTATTTTTCTTGGATATGCAAAGACATACCGAGGTTATCGTGTATTCAACTTAGAAACTAACAAAATTGCAGAGACCTGCGAGGTCACTTTTGATGAAGCTAGTCCTGGTATTAGATTCGACAATGCAGGTATACAGGTAAATGACGCACCCGAAGACATTTTCTATGACTCTGATGACGATGAAAGGATAACACCGATTCACACTACGACACAAGTATCTACACCGATGGTGTCTACACCTAGTGGCTCTGCTCCTACCTCCAATGAGGTAGAGGTCACTACTACCACTCATATGTCATCAATGACCCCACAAGCTCCTCTGCATATTCAACGACGTCATCCTCCTGAACAAATGATTGGTGAGTTAGATAAGAGAGTGCTTCGCAATAGGTATAACTCCGATGCCTCATATGCTTATGCTGCTTTTGTTTCCTCTTTGAACCCCAAGATGTAAGTCACGCTTTATCTGATGAGTCTTGGATTAATGCCATGCATGAGGAATTGGAAAATTTTGAGCGTAATAAAGTCTGGACTTTAGTTTCACCTCCTCATGGCCATAATATTATTGGAACTAAATGGATTTTTAAGAATAAACAAAGTGAGGATGGTGTTGTTGTTCGAAATAAGGCTAGACTTGTGGCTCGTGGTTTTACCTGTAGAAGGTCTTGATTTTGGTGAAACTTTTGCTCCTGTTGCTCGGTTAGAAGCCATTAGAATCCTTTTAGCATTTGCTGCATCTAAGGGCTTTAGGTTGTATCAAATGGATGTTAAGAGCGCTTTTCTTAATGGCTATATTGAGGAAGAAGTTTATGTAAGACAACCGCCTGGTTTTGAAAATCCCAAATTTCCTGATCATGTCTATAAACTGTCCAAAGCTTTATATGGTTTAAAACAAGCACCGAGAGCATGGTATGATAGGCTTAAATCATATTTGCTTAAAAATGACTTTCAAATGGGCAAGGTAGATAAAACATTGTTTACTCTCAAGCATGGCAATGATCTTTTACTCGTTCAGATATATGTGGATGATATCATTTTTGGTGGTTCATCTCATGCTCTTGTTTCCAAGTTTTCAGATACTATGAGTAGGGAATTTGAGATGAGCATGATGGGAGAACTCACGTTCTTCCTAGGCTTTCAGATCAAACAATCAAAGCTGGGTATTTTTGTTCATCAAACCAAGTACACCAAGGATCTACTTCATGTTTCGACATGGGGACGAGCAAACCGTTGTCCACACCAATGGGATCCATCGCAGTTGTTAGACCCGATGAGGATGGAGAGCTTGTTGATCAAAAAGAATACGAAGCATGATTGGTTCACTTCTATATCTCATCGCTTCAAGGCCGATATTCACTTTGTCGTATGTCCGTGTGCTCGTTTTCAAGCTTCTCCACGCACTTCACATCGTCGAGCGCTTAAGCGAATTTTCGTATCTTCACCAACTTTAGAATTTGGTTTATGGTACTCTTCTTCATCTTGCCTTACCCTTAGAGCTTATTCAGATGCGGATTTTGGGGTTGTAGAATTGATAGAAAGAGCACTTCGCACATGTCACTTTTAGGCACATCTCTTGTTTCATGGGCTTTAGGAAACAGCTTGTCTGTTGCACTTTCCACAACCGAGGCTGAATATGTAGTCACGCTTCTTGTTGCTCACAATTGCTTTGGATGATATCTACACTTAAGGATTTTGGCTTAGAATTGATAGTGTACCGCTTTTCTCGTGATAACACTAGTGCTATTAGTATTGCTAAAAATCCTGCAACACTCAAGAACCAAACACATTGATATTCTGGTATCACTTTCTTAGAGACCATGTAGAAAAGGGGATGTTGTTTTACATTTTGTTGATACAGATTCTCAAGTTGCTGATATTCTCACAAAACCGCTTGATTCTGCACGATTTGCTCTTTTGCGAAGTGAGTTGGGTGTGTTGCACCCTATGGGA
Source organism: Ampelocalamus luodianensis (assembly GCA_036346255.1). Classification (NCBI taxonomy): domain Eukaryota; kingdom Viridiplantae; phylum Streptophyta; class Magnoliopsida; order Poales; family Poaceae; genus Ampelocalamus; species Ampelocalamus luodianensis. The sequence goes on along the minus strand of CM070617.1, from coordinate 54,684,229 downwards.
TTATTCTGAGGGGGAGCTTGTTGTTTAAATTTCAGAAGCTTTGTTTATTATTCTTGTCAAACAATTCTTCAAGTCCAAGCCATTGAAATCAAATGAGTTGTAGAGCCTTCTTTATCATATTTATTCATATGCTATGTAGCTGTGTTCTTGACTGGTTATAATTAATTTGCTACATTAGAACTAAAGCATGACATGGCTGAAAACTTTGACTAGATTGATTATTGTTATCACTTTGTGATGTCCATCGAAAAGGATGAGCTTGTTTGTGACTCTTATTTTAAATCTTGGATTTGAAGCAAGTATGTCTCTCACTACAATCCTATTATGCTCACTCAATTTGGCATGTTATAATATAAAAATAATAATAATAAAAAAAAACAAATTGAAAAGATGTATGCTTCAAGCATGCCATACATGTCTATGTATTCAAAAGAAGAAAAAAAATGCACACAAAAGTGCTCCAACGAAAAGAAGTATGCTTCAAGCATGCCATCCTTGAAAAGAAGTATGCTGCAAGCATGCCACATGCAAATAAGAATTGAGTGTGGAGAAATAGGTTGTTACATAAGACTGATAGCTCATCTAGATTTAAAGTTTGCCTCACTGTTAGGCTTTAACTTTTCATGATGATTTATCTTTGTGGTGTTTATAATCTGTTTAGTCATTGTTGAGATGCCTGTCATAAATTTAAATTACTTAATCATTCTAAAAGACTTTTCTTGACTTTGCTATATGGTATATGATTTTATATGATCTAGATAGCTTTTCTCAAAAAGATGGCTTGGTTAATTTACTAAATCAAGCATAAGAGACTTGGATAATCTACAAAGCTTCTTGATTTTTACTCTCCTTGCTCCTTTTGGAATTATTATTTCTCTAAAGTTTTGATGATTACATTGCCAAAGGGAGATAAATTGGAGGAATCTGCTTCCCTTGTGTTGAGGGGGAGTTTTTGAGTTCGGCTTCAGCTCTTCACTTATATCTGTTTTGAAGCTTCTCCATTTTCCTATTACTCATTATGCAATCTTGAAATATTGTCAATGTATTCATCAAGGGAGATTGTTAGACCATGTGGCCGTGACTAGAATATTTTAGTGATGAATAATTGACAATGTTGGGTACTGATATTATTTGAGGCGTGTGGCGTGTGTGGACTTATGTCGGTCAAGTTGAAAAGAACTTGTGCCGGGAAAAGATGGTGTTTTGGTCTTTGCATGTGTAGGATAACTCGGAGGCGATCGTGGTCTACGGCGGTGACCGGGAGGTGGCTTGGTGCGGAGTCATGGTCCAGAAGGTCGAGGATGCTGGAGGAGACGGTCGGACTCGAGTTGGAGCGCGTGGAGATCAAAGATGGATGATACGTGGTGGAGCTACGGATGTGCAATCCGGAGGCTACGACACGTGACAATTTTAGGGTGTCTAAAATTGGACTAGGTTAAATTGTGACCAGGTGTTAAGCCCATGTATTGGGTCCTAAGTCTAATGGGCCGTACATGGGGGGTTAAGTGATTAGGGTTATATATATATGTTAGATGTGGTCTGGCAAGGGGAGAGAGCGTGAAACAAAGAAACAAACTTGGGGTCGGCGGCTCCTGTTGCTAGGCGGCGGCTGAGATTTTGGTTCGACGTGATCTCCAAAAAGTGAAGAAAAAATCAAGTTAGGCTCTCCCATCAATAACAGTAGCGAAGTGCATGCATGCATGAGAGTTTTTCTAAGCCAAGTGCATGCATACATGAGAGGTGCGTGAGATGCTTTTCTTCTTGAGTTAATGAGAAAATTGCTGTTGAGTGTTGAGGCATGATTTTGCTGTTGGTTGATTGAGTTGACATCCACACATTGCTTTCAACTGCATCACGTCGACAAGAAGCAGAGGTTTTGACTGCCGTGGTTTTCTTCTGGCGTGAGATCAGAAAATCGCCTGGTGGTTTTTGGTGGCACGTCGCCGCGTGATTCAACCCAGAGCGGGGCTGGGTGCGCGAGGAGCGGGGAGCAGGTACACGTGAGTGTAATGAGCGCATGCGTTGTGCTATCCATCGTGTGGTGTTTTGGTCGAGCGTGACATGAAGTAGAGCACGTACGCAATTGTGGGGAGGCGCTGAGGACACGCACGCTCTGCAGTAGCGACGCAGTGCCCTCTGGTTGTAAGCTGTGTGCGAGACAAGGGTTAGACGTTTTGCAAGATTGCATCTACATTAAGCTCTGTTTAGGCGCTGAAGCACTCAAGCACAGAGGCTCCTGAACACGAGGCAACGAGGCATTAGTAGCAGCAATTAAGGGTACGAAAAATCTCCCACAATCATTCACCCCCCTCTGATTGTCGTTAACGATCCTACAGAAGCATTGGGACTGGATTTCTCATTACCAGCCTTAGAATGGATGTTTGACTGAGACTCAGGAACTCCAGCTTTCTCATGCCTTGCCCTTCAGCTTTGTCGGGAGCCATTGCCGAATCGAAGTCAGTCAATATTGGACAGTTGACAATGTGCAGATTGACAAGAGAAGTTAAGTAGTACAACCCCCGTACAGATTGCAGGTTACTGCAGTTCTGAAGAAAGATCCCCTTGAGTGTTGTCAGGTGAGAGATCACTTCATCAGGCAGGAATCTTACGTTTGGACAGTTGTATAGGCCCAGGAAAGTCAGGGAAGGTAGGTTACACAAGCAGCCTGGAAGTGACTCATCAAGATTGCCAGATGACGTCAGAAGCAAGCTATCGGCAGATGGAGGTAATGCCCATTTCGTTGTGCATTGAAGCTTAGGGCAATTCTGTACATCCAGAATGCGCAGAGAACCAAAGCCATATAATCTTTCCACTGGAAGTGATGCAAGTTTGACACAGTCGAGGATACGTATTAGGTTGAGTCTCTTCATGCTATGTGTCTGTAAACACTCATCAAGGGTTGTCAGTTTCTCACACGTTTCAATGTGCAATGTTTCAAGCGAGGAAGGGAGGCTAGTTATTGCTGTCAGGTTCGGGCAATTCGAGAACCAGATTTCCCGCACGCAATTCAGCATTTCTGTTTGCATCCAAGATGGAGTTTTGTCGCCACCATATGACCTCAAATTTAAATGCTCAAGGTTCAGATGAGGCTGTAGTAATTCAACAACCGTATTGTTCGAAAGAGACTCAGTGTCGCTGAAATTATTATCTTTAAATCTACCTGATGACCACTCCAGGGTAAGCTTCCTGAGGTGCTCTTTTCTGACCAGCATGGCTTGTGCAGCATCATGGTTTCTCATCACATTCTCAAGGTTCCTGATGTGAAGAGCTTCGGTGAGCTGTGTCATGTTCTTCAGTTCTGCAATTCTGTGTCCTTGCCCTCTGGGGACTTCAAACAATATCGAATTCTGAAGGGATGTCAAGTTGCTCAGATTGGCAATGATAGAAGTAATCGGCCCATCTAGGTAAAATTTCCGCAGATGGGTAAATTTGCTGATGCCGGTCGGATGGTTACCCAGTGGTACGTTCCGCATGTTCAGAACTTGCAGATTGCAACATTCTGATCTTTGTGGAGGAGATGTCAAGATATCTGAGATTTTTGAGGTTGCTGATGCTTTCTGGCAACTCCCTGATTCTACATTTTTGCAGCACTAACAATCGGATATTTGTCAGCATATGGAACAAATTATCAAGTGCATCATTCATATCCTGCTCAGGCATATCGAAAATCACTAGTGAACGGAGCTTTCTGTATCTACCGATCTCTGTAAACACGCTTGGTTCAAGATATCTGGTATGAACAGATAGATGCCAGACAGTACGAGGGATTTTCTGCTGCCATTTCTCACTTTCCAGCTTGAAACACTCATCAGTCGAGACAGACTGTGTTAGATCATACATTAAGTCATGCATCACACAACCGACGTCACTGAAATATATGTGGAAGAAGCCTCTGCTCAGCAACTCATGGCAGCACCGTTTCCCAACAGATTCTTCAGATGCAATGAAGCCTTCTGCAATCCACATGTCTATCAGGGTCTCCTGTCGGAAAACATGACCTTTTGGGAATATGCTGCATAAGGTAAGACACTGCTTCAGATGGGCAGGCAAGTACTGATAGCTCAAGCGAAGTGCCTGGAGTATGCCACCCTCTCGTTCCTCCAGCTCCCACAGTTCATTGTTCATGATTGTTCTCCAATGCCTTGCACTCATGTCCGAGATCAGGATGCCGCAGACAGTCTTGGCAGCAAGAGGAGAACCATTAAGCTTGCTGATAATCCTCTTACCAATAGCCTCCAATTCAGGATGGTCTGTGATATCTTGATCCCCAAATGTATTTAGCCTGAACAATTTCCAGTAGGCCTCATCAAGCAAACCACTCAGACACAAGGGATCCATTGTTCCAACCGCATCTGCGACCTTGCGAGATCGAGTCGTCACCAAAATAACACTTCCTGGGAGTCCATGCTTGAGTGGAGCGCAAAGCCGCCTCCATTCTTCAGAATCCTCCCTCCAGGCATTGTCAAGGACAAGAAGGAACCTCCTTGACACGACCAAATCCTTGAGGATGCCCTGAACCGTATCCAAATTTCTAAGGCTGGATTGCACCGACGCCCCCTTGGTCGCGGACTCTATGATCTCCTTAGTCACTAGCATCACATCCAGCAATTCTGGCAGGCACACCCACATCCTCAAGCCGAAGTGCTCCTGAACCCTCGGGTCATTGTAGACGACCTGCGCCAGAGTAGTCTTCCCAACACCGCCGATGCCCACTATCGGCAGGACGGCCAAGCCGTCGCACCTCTTTCGCCGCTTCGTGCCGCTGCCATCGCCATCGGACCGGTGTGGATAGGCAGAATTCAGCAGAACTTGGATGACTTCCTCGCGCTCCCTGTCTCTGCCAACCACCAAAGAGCTCCCAAGAAACGAGCTTGTTTCCCAGGACGCATGGAGTGGCATAGGCCCATGCTGCTGCGTTCCAAGTTCTTTGATGGCACGCTCCATCTCGGCCGACACGAAGTCCAGCCGGGCATGGACGTCCTTCACCTTGTCTGCCGTGCCGGCGACGAGTTGGCGCACAAAAGCACACACAGAAGAGAAGGGCGTGCCACCTTCTTGCGTGGCCAGCTCTTCGAGAAGGTCTTCTGCGTCGTAAGCGGCATCCTTGAGCTGAACCAGGAGATCGGCCACTCCGGGATTGGTGAACCGCAACTGCCCGGCTCGGTCAATCAGCGCGTGCACCCGGGGGAGCACCGCGCGCAGCCGGCCGGTGTCGCTACCGAGGCCGGCGTGCGAGCTCCAGGCTCCGGCCGCAGCCGACATCCCGGTTGTCACGAGCCAATCCATGGAGGTGGGGTTCTTTTTTCCTGAAAGACAGATAATGGCAAGCGAAGTGCATTCAGTGTGCGGAAACTAGGAGCCTAGGACTGGATAATGGTCAGAGCTTCCTACTGTTGATGACCAATATGTTGGTTCTCAGATGACTTTGCCTATTTTTTTATGGGACTGTTTATTCATAAGTTGTCTGAATTTTTTTAAAGTTTAAGTCATTTGTTATGATCATTGGATCAATATTCAATCATATGATATCTATTGGATTAATATCCAATTATATGACACACCAATCTCTACACAAATCTAATGATCATAACAAGTGATTTAAAAAAAATTCAGACAATTTAAAACTAGCAAAACCGTTCTTTTAGCATGGAAGTTAGGTTTTATGTGGAAAACGTGTACAAGGATACACTAATTTAATCAGGGGCCACCATATTTTTCAATCAATGTGTATTATATATACCCTTCGGTCGTCGTTGGTTCTGTACGGTGAATATATATATATATATATATATATATATATATATATATATATATATATATATATATATATATATATATATATATATATATATATATGAATTGATCACATGAAAATGGTACTGACATTAGATTTGTATTAAAAATACTTTCGTAATATATGTTTTTATTATTTTTCTACTAAATAATTATACTAAACATGGCCAAAGTATTGTATTTATTAAAAAGTCAAACGTTATATATTCAGTGATAGAGGAAGTATAATTGAAGTAACAAAAGTAGCAGGGAATTCATCTAAAAAAAGTAGCAGGGATTTTAAGAAGATTGAATTATGTCATACAGTTAGGATTACTCTCTTGGTAGGGGTATTGGTAACTTCAGACCTTTTTTAATCTCTCTGATAGGTGTTTTACTGTTAACATTGTGAAACATTTCTTTTGTTGAACTTTTATCTTTTATGGGAAGAGCAACCTAAACTATTTCCAATGCCTTTTTTTCTCCCAACGTTATATACATTTCATTAATTTATTTTCCCTTTATTGTAACTTCCAAATATATTCATTTTTGTGAAAAAAAAGTCATGGAAAAAGAAAGGATTTCCTAATTGCAGAAATTGGATTAAATCAAATTGAGCTCAAAGAAGTACAAAATAAATTCCATAAATTCCAAGAGAATTCCAGAAAATACACTGGAATAATAGGAACTCAAATAAAATGGTTTTGAATTTAATTGTGGTATATATTATTCATATTAAATGGTTTTAATATCTGAAATTTCAATTTAAGCTTTAAATTATTCAAGAAAATTCAAATGAATATTTTTATTTTGAAAGGCTTAACTCCAACTTTTGGGATGTTATATGTTATTCGTTCACCAGATATGTCTGGAGGTTTATTCTGCACTCAAAATAATTATTAAAATCAAATTCAATTTTAGATATAGTATGACTGCTTTAGAACTTAGTAAAAGTATTTTTAAAAAATGTCACTTTAAGCAAAATTCAGCTATATAAGCATTCCTTCGTGATACTTGCATGCATTATAATTCTATTATGGGTGTAACTTGCGAAGTACGTTATGTACTCACTTGCTTAAATAAATTGTTGATCAGAGGAGTACTACATTGCTGGTGTGGATTTGGACGACTAGGCTGCGCCTCTAGACGATTGCCTATGACGTATTGTGGTGCCCACTATATTATTTATGCTTTCCGCTGTACTTTTCTTTTGGCTTCGTACCTTTTTGTAAAAAACTTTGATAATACGAATAAAATGTGTGATATGGATTTGTTATCATCTTTTGTTTAACTTTGTATACTAGTTGTTCCTGGACTAGTGTGGAAAACACATAGAATTCAAGATCCTTTACTCTCAGGTTCGGCAAAGGTGGCCATATCGACTGTATGTCGCAATCTTAGTTAAAACAGACAAAATCCCAATGACTTATTTTCAAAAACTAAATATTTTACCTGTATTTTTGTTGTCCTCACCTATCTTTTTCTCATCAAAATGGTTTCTAACTCATGTTTTCTTCAAAAGTTATAGATGGCCCAAATACCCACCACCATTTCTCACGGTGTATACACGGGACACTGGGCAGCTACACTGTGGAGGATGATGTAGCATTTGCACTTCGAGACAAGACCCACCTTGCATGGGTACAAGTACACGTTGGGGAGCCAGGAGCATTAGAGAGTAGGGGTGCTACTCTATTCCAACCCGAAGGATAACACGTCCTTCCACACGTTCGATGCTCCGATGCTACGCGACCCCTTCACCGGCATCCAGGACACTGCACGGGATGTTGCCTGTAAGCTTCGTTATCTTTACTGTAACACACCGACCCAACACTGAGCTCGGAATGCCACTAAGCTACACTAATGTTGGGACACAGATTTACACATCCGAAACCCTCTGTGTATTCTAAATTAGTTCCAGATCAATAGTTTGTTCACATAGTGAAATATCGATGAAATACCATCTATTTATCGATTTAACTAAAAAGATAATAAAATAACAAATAGTAATAATAATTAGACCTTACGGTCAACGTTTACTTAACTTGTCACGTAGAGCTAAAGAAACAAATAAACTCTTGCAGCAGAATAAAAACTTGGAAATACCAATCCTAATTCGTAGAGCCTTCAAAGAACTCCTCTTCATAGAAATTTTGGGCAACTTGACTTTCTTCAACTAAGCAACAAAGTTTAAAGCCATAAGTACATAAATTACTCAGCAAATCATGGGGAACAATATGCAATCAATATTCACGCAAGGCTTGAACAAAGGAATAGCTGTATAGTTCTTTTGTACAAAGTGAGTATTGACAGTAAATACATTAAATAGATCGCAAAGAATAATTTAAAAGATATTAAGTAAATAGAGTAATAATTTCTGTGAAACAACCAGTGAATTCCCCATTCACTTCCCAACCAAACCACCAAGTGAACATCTCATCCACCAAGCGAACATCATATTTACCAAGTGAACTTCCCATTCACCTTCCGACACAAACCACCAAGTGAACATCTCATCCACCAAGCGAACATCATATTCACACTCCGATACATTTTTATTAAAAAAAACTCTACATCTCGTGTAAAATCTTTGAGCATTGTCCATAACCAGTGATATGGCTGTTTAAATAGTTTTAACTCAGCAGAGGTTGTAAAACTTTACCCATAAGAGATAAATCAACTTATAATATCTGACCTCACTTCCATAGGTGTGCAAGTGATCATCACAAGGACTTTACCAAGCTCCTTCTTAACCCAATTCTGCCAGCTAAGGTTTCAACACTGAATATCTTTCTGACCAGACAGGGTCCCCCTCTTGCGCCACTGTGAGTATACATCTATCCCATAAATCACACTTCCAAGACAGAGCAAAAATTAAGACATTGGACAAGTGGTTGTACGATATGGTCCAGTTCAATGGTGCACAAGATTAAGTCCTTGATAATTACTTAGGCGAGTCTACCATGACCCAACAATGTGCTACCTGCACTCGTTTACTGCACGATCGCTCACCTAAGTGAAAATAATTTTGTTCAATCAAGGCCAATGACATACCCTATCATGGTACAACAATTTTATCAACAGTGGTTGCCCACCATAATTCCATATCTCATTAAGTCAAATTTAACATTATTGAACTTGTGACATGAACACATCGTACAACTAAGCATGGCTAAGCATCTCTACGACACCCATGTTGGTGATACAAATATGTCCAACTATTAATGACCATCCTATGGTGACAAAGGATTCATGGTATTCAAATAATCAATGCAAGCTAATTATAAATAGGTGATTAACTATTCTCAAAAGCAGTTGGTATAAAAGTAGCATGCAATTTAATATAAAACAAGATACTTTTCAAAACATAGGTTCAATATGATCAATGCATTATGACTTGCCTTGGCTTTGCTCAGTTACCACACTTGAATCTTCAAAACTTGCTTTTGCTCCTGCTCTTTGAAACATATCGTCTAAACAAGAAAGAAAACAACATGCAAAGTACAAATAAATTCAAAAGAAAAATCAAATAAAATTCAAAAACTATAAAACCAAATCTAAAATAAATATCTCGATTTTATAGGAATTTAGGAACTCGAACAGACTAAATTAGAGTTCTGACGAAGGAGAATGGGCTCTCGAAAGATTTCCTAAAAAAGGAAAGAGAGAGAGAGAAGAGGAGAATATTCTCAAGAATATTCCCTTGGCTGAAAAGAAAAAAAAAAGAAAAAGGAAAAAAACACTGACAAGTGGGGCCCACTCGTAAGTGAAAGAGAGAACAAAGGCTGGTTGACTGGTGGGACCGGGTTGGAAGAGACAGAAAGAGACAGAGAGAGAGAGGACCTAACATGTGGGACACACATGGGAGGGAGAGAAAGAGCACAGGGCAGAACAGAGGAACATTGGCGACGACTCTGACTCCCAGCAGTGGTGAGGGAGTGGCGAGCGATGGCAAAACGGACCTTGGGGAGGAGACGAAGCTTTGGGCAACGACGGGCGAAGCAACAACGCTTGAGAGAAACCAAGGTAAGCACGGGGTTGGTAGCGACGGGAGGAACTCAACGGGCAACTTGGGGTGATCAAAGAGCGATGGGGATGGCAACGCCATGACGACCGGCGACAAAGATGAACGGTGACGAGGATGGGACCCCACGACGGCGGAGAGACAACGTGGAGGGAGGGGATCGAAAGAGGATGACGAGGGATGTGAGGTGGCATGCACGGGGATGGCAAGGGACTCACCGATGACTAGATTGAAGGTGGAGGTAGCTGCTGGAAATGAGGAAGACGAGGGTGATGACGGTCCGACGAGGCTCTAGGGATGAAGAGGTGTGCACTGCGTAGAACATGATGAGGTGAATCTGATGGCGGTGACGAAGGAGCAAAGATGGCAGCACAAATCGACGAGGAAGACCTTCGGCGGCAGCGGCTTCTTTGGCGTAGTCTGGTGTGTTGAGGACGGGATTGAGGGCGATGGCTTAGGGCTTTGGAAGAGGTGAACGAGGTGACGAAAAGGATGTGGGCAGTGCGCTTATAAAGGCACCAGAAGAGAGAGATTGAGGGGAGAACGACGACAGCTTCCCAAGCTCGATTCGACGAAACAAAGATGAGACTGGCGACGACGACTTGGGGCTTCGGGAGAGGTGAACGAGGCGACAAAATGGATGTGGGCGGTATGCTTTTAAAGGGCCTGGGAGGGAGGATTCGATAGAAGCACGGCGGCGCATGGCGCGCAGTGTGTCTAGCTCAAACACGGGTTGGAAACAGAGATGGGAAGGAGACAAAGCTGATGGGTGGGACCCACAAGCATAGAGAGAGAGAGAGGAGGGAGGTAGGGGTGGCTGCGGCTAGACAGGGCTTGGCGCGGGAGAGAAAAGAGAGAAGCGGGCTAGGGAGGGCTAGCAGTGAAGGAAAAAGGTTAGGGGGAAAAAAGGAAAAGCCCGGGAAAGAAAAGAAAATATCCCAAAGGAAAATAAAAAAGGAATTTTTGAATTAAGGATGAAAGAAAACCAAGCTCAAAGAAATACCAAATAAACTCCAAAAATTCCTAGGAAATTTCAGAAAATACTCTAGAACTCAAGGAACCCAAATAAAAGAGTTTTGAATTTAATTGAAGTTTAGATTAATAACATGAAATGATTTTGATTTTCAAAAATTCAATTTAAGCTTGAACTTAACTAAGAAAATTAAAATGGTTATTTTTATTTTAAAGGCTTGAAAAACACTCCAAATTTGGGATGTTACAACTATCTACTAATTTAAACTATATTACAACAATTTCTAGCAAGCATATCAAGACTAAAACATGTCCATGGGTCACAATAAAAGCATTAAACGTGAGACAACAAGTTTTAATGATCAACACACTAGATAGCAATACTAAATAATCAACCAATGAAAATAAATAGTCCAAAATGAGTCTAATGAAGAAGTAATCAAGTCCCAAGCCAATCATTTAGAATTATTCAAGTCTAAAGAATCCTAAAGGTAAAATCATCACATGGTATTGGAAGAATTCATGGCAATATAAATCAAGTGATTGTGGTGTTTGCAAGTGATCCGTGTGAGCTATCCCTTCCCATGCGAGATATCGTCAATGTCCACCTATAGCAACAATAGAACAAGGGTGAATCCACGACTCAATAAGAACATAATAAAACAATGAACAATAATTTAGTAACCATTATCAATATCATCATCAACATCACCCACTTGTTTCTCTTCATGTTCATTTTGAAATATCATATCATCTACTTTTCATTTAATGCAATGCAACTCTATGCTACATGTCCACATGTTGTGTTCTTCTTCGCTTATACCGATATAGCATGAGTGAACACTCGTGATAGTGTTCACTCTTTCATCAAGTATGTCCTCAAAAGGATCGAGGACCTCTACACTCTCGTGGAGTCTCTATCAACGAGGTAGATATGTGATTACCATTATCACCTTCTCTTTTATGCAATGATGCACATGATGCAATGATTCAATTTAAACTCATCAAATATTCCATTATCAACATTCCATGTCTGCATCATCAATAATGATACCATAGTCATTCTCAAGAAGGTATAATTAAGCATTGTACAGTCTAAATAACATCATGGCAATGAATAATAAATAAAACAACAACCAAACAATTGATCACCGTTCTACCATGCACTTGCCTCTTATCCTCTAGGAGCCGGGTGGTGAAATGGTGGCCAAGTGCTTGAGGCAACACTCATTGGAAAAACAATTTAAAAATACTAAAATATAAACCACCAAAGGGCCAAAACATCAAACTAATAACCATCGAATCTATACGCAAAATCAACGCCTTTAACTCCACTTTATTGGGCACACTACCCGCTGTCCCACTGGTAAAATGACCCTAACTCCCTCCTCTGAACTCCAAACATAGCGAAATATATACTTTCTAGTAACCCCACAAAATTATCTACAACTTTCTAATTATGCAAAACCTTTGAATTCGTCGTTTATTTTCCTGTTTCCAATCCCAAAGATCCATCCAGAATTTGCTAGAACAGTCTACTTGACATTTATATATATATATATATATATATATATATATATATATATATATATATATATATATATATTATAACACTAAAAGTAGTAAACAATGGTAGTTCTAAAATATACTAAGAAATTCCTAGCTTATTCAAGTTATGAAAAATAATCATATTATTCCATCTACTATATGTAATTAGCTCATCTACGCGACAACTGCAGTTGATGACCGTTTTCTTGGCAGCGACCTTCCCAAGGCTAGAACTTTTCGCTCACAACTCAGAATTAGTATTCTAGACCTTAATGTAAAGCTATTGAAATTCCCCGCATCTTTTCTAACTATACAAAACCTTGAATCAGAACATAACTACACTTAATTGCCCCCATAAGGTTCTGTAATGCAGTTCGACGAACTAGGGCTTACTGAAAACTATTTCTCCCATCAACTAAACGATCTAAAAATTGAGCAATGATTAATCTAGGGCCAACTAAAGGTTATCAGATCATTACCCCTGAAGAAATTCAACGATGAACGTGTTGCCCTTGTCCTTTCCCCCTTTCTTCCCTTTTCTTCCTTTTCTTCCTCCCTTCTTCCTCTTGATCTCCCAGCAACTCCACCCACCAACAGCAGGGGGGAGCAGGGCGCCGACTAGAGGGGCACAAGAGGGGGTGTTGCAGGAGGAGGCCCGACAGGGGCGACGCATAGGGAGAGGAGGTGGTGGCAGCACAGGGAGAGGCCCTAGGGGGTGGCGGCAAGGAGGGGAGATGGCTGTGGTGGATAGGGTTGGGAACCGGCCCCTACCCCCCTTGAACCCCTATAAAGGCCAACCAGTCCTCCTTAGGCCAAGTGTCCATGGGCCGAAGGCCCAAACTCTAATTCCCCCTTCTAAATTTTGAATTTATATTTTAATTCTATTTATTTTCCTTTCTAATTCATTTAATTCTCTAAATTTTAAACAAGATATTACATTTACGATGTTGAGCTTAACGACACCAACTTCCACTACTACCCGGTCTCCTACCCCGTCAGCTCCCACAACACCTTCCATTTTGCTGAGGACTAGGACTACCCTAGTTTGACTAATCAAGTGGATTTGACAATTTTGATGGAATATACCTATCAGTCCACACTAGATGAGCTACGCACCACCCATTTGAGGCTTTAGATGCCAGAGGAGAAGTTGGCAATACTTAAGGCAGCTGGCGACAGTTCCTCTGTCCAGAGAGAGTCTTTAGAGCTTGTTCCAATGAGACATAGGACTAGCAACAAGGAGTACCTCAGTCAGTTCCGTATCGAGTCCTCTAGGTCTAGGGCCTAAACCTTTTTACTTTTTCCACATAGTCGAGAATTGTGAGCCATCATTTCCTTTTGTGGTAGCCACAATTGAACAATAAAATAAAAGTTATTTTTGGAAAAGTTGCTCTTTACTTTGTGCTTGTTTTGGTTCATGGAGTTGTTTACAAATCTACCCCTTTTAGTTTCTCCTCTCTCTTCGAAGTCGTTGTAGTTTTGGCAGATGGTGACAACTCGCTGGTCAGGCAGTGGAAGTGCTAGTGGACAGGGCAACGAGCATGCCAACCACCAGGACATTCCTATTCCACCACCACCACTAGCTGACGGTCCCGACTGGCGTCAAATGATGGCCAATCAGAACCACTTGATCAACCTGATTTCTCAATCCCTCAATAACAACCAGACTCATTAGGTAGCTGTTTTCCAAGCTCCACCCCTTCCACCCCCAAGGACTAGCTTGGCAGAATTCATGAGGACGCATCCTCTGATGTTCTCCAGTAGCATTGGGCCGATGGAAATAGACTATTGGCTTCGGGCGATCGGCAAGAAGCTAGACATTGCTCAATGTAATGATCATGAGAGGGTGTTGTTCGCCTCTCACCAGCTTATTGGATCAGCTTCAGAATGATGGGACAATTTCAGTTTGTGTCATGCCAATGCCCAGGCCATTACCTGGAATGAGTTTGTGCAAGCTTTCCATCGTGCATATATTCCTTTCGGCATGGTGACCTTGAAGAAGAAAGATTTATGCACCTTGCGCCAAGACAACCACACCGTCAACTAGTACCTACACAAGTTCTATCAACTGGCCTGTTATGCTCTTGATGATGTGGCCACGGATGAAGCCAAGCAGGAATGATTTCTACAGGGGCTCAATGACGATCTCTATGTCCATTTGATTGTTCAATACTGGCCTGACTTCCAACAGTTGGTGAACAAAGCTGTTTGCTAGAAAGGCAAGTATGAAAAAGCAATATAGATTTTCAAACTGAAAGAGTAAATCAAGTTCTAGTGGATATAGGTTTTGAAGCAAGTCAAATGGCCTACCCAAAATGGTGATGGTGCTCTGGAGAGCGCTCTAGCAATTTCTATGGTGGCTCCGCATCTCCATGTGATTTTCTCTAGCTCCACAGTCTATCAGCAATGGGTTCCATCTTTGCTGATTGGGATTTCTCCAATGGTGTGCTTTATTATGATTTCATCTGGTCCAAGCGTGGCTCCTCGGTTGATATTGGTAATTCTAGTTCAAAAGGTTTTATGCTTTTGGCCACCTCTCAGGTTACTTTCTGTTTATCAGATCTTTCTATGATTCAAGCTTTACAATGCTGCCTTGGAGGTAATGCTCTTGGATTTCACATAAAAAGCTTATGATAATGGTTTCTGATTCTCGGTGGCCTCTAAACATGTGGGATTTCTCATCTATTCTCTGAACAAATGCGTCACAAATAATTTCACCATTCACTTTCATCTCTGGCGAGATGGTGGTCCGAATTTCCATAGAGAGTATAATATTTGGTTGCAAGAAAGTGAAAATGAATGGACTTTGGTTTCATCAAATAAAAAACACTCGTTTCAATCATTTTAAGAAAGTTTCTTTGGAACTCCTTTGGAATTAGTTCGTCATTTCTCTAGTTCTCAAAACCATTCAATCAAGGTGGGTTCAGGTTTTGTTGGCCTTTGCCATGATCTACAACTGCCTATCATCCTCCATGCCATTGGTAGCGATCCTAGAAGATATCTCTTAGTTCATCCGATTGCTTCGAACATTGACAAAAATCTAGGTACAAATTTTGAATCCATTCAATCTCTGGATATCTTGTTGACGCATATCACGTTGAAAGACGTTTTCTGTAAGCATTGTTTGGCTAAGGGGCATACTAGGAAGGATTGTTTAAATTCTATCAAGTGCTCTTTCTGTTACAATTATGGGCGTGATCATCACCATTGCTTGGCTAAACAGAAATCTCGTAAGAAATCTTGGGTCTAGAAATCTAGCACCAATCGTCTCAGGCTGGCTCACTCCTCCCAAAAACTGGTGCCTGAAGCCCAAATATCTGAACTACCCGATACTTCGTCTTCTTCTTGTAATACCTCGAATTTACCACCGTTGCATCTCTCCTCCTCCATAATTTTGCCAAATTCGATTCCTCTCTCACCCCAATCTGTGGCGACATACGACATTGCTCATCTTGAGCGGTTTGTACCTACTTGCTTGGACCTCAACAAAGGATTTGTTCATCGCCTTGCGCAGGCCGTGGTTTTTGCTGGTAATCCTCCTCATGAGCACGATGATTATGCTATTGTAGTAGTCGAGCTGGCAGTTCAATTGGACCATATTGCTCAAGCACTGAATGAAATTAGAGAGCTCCTCTGGGAGGTTCTAAGAGTCCGTTTATTAGCTCTTCTCCTCACCCTTTGGGACTCAGAATCTTCAAGTTTGCCTTCTGTTATTCAAAGGGGTATTATGGTGTATGGGAGCCCTCATGATTTTGTTCCAAACCATCTAGTTCACTTTCTTAATCATGATGAAGTAGCAAACTAGCGCTCCTGTGCATTCACTTACTCACAGCTTTAAACATTATTGCTCAGTTAAAGACTATCAAGCTGCCCAAGAGCTCTTCAAGAAAGAGTACTACAAAGACTTTGTGAATTAGGATGTAATTCTCCACTCGATTGCCTGTGGGTATGTTGATTGGCCTTTTCTAAGTTTTCGTTCCGCTGCAAGAGTTTATTTGTTTTTTAAGCCCCGCATGGCAAGTTAAGTAAATATTGGACATAAGGTTCAGTGATCATTACTATTTGTTATTTTGAGATATTTTTAGCTAAATCGATTAATGGATGGTATTTTATCGATGTTTCACTATTTGAGCTAGCTACTTATTTGGAACTAGTTCAGAATACATAGAGAATTTTCGGATGTGTAAATCTGGGTGTCGAAATGTGGCGGCCATGTGGCGCCACCTGGCAGCCACGTGTGTGCCACGTCCATCTCACTATCCTGCTCAGTGCCCACATGTGCGCTAGCGTGATTGCTTGCGTGGCTCATTCTACCGTGGACCAGTTCATTCCCGTGGACCGGTCCATAGACCGAGGACCCACATGTCATTGATCGTAGGGAATTTCCTTTTGAAATTTAATTTGGCCGAAAATTGAAAATCAGTCGCTGACATCATGCTTGCGCAATAAATAGAATTTACTTTATAAATTTAATTCCTTAAATTCTAGAAAATACAAATAGTTTATTTTCTTTAGAATTCAAACTTCCGAGAACTCGTTCTCCTTGGTCTGAGCTCCGATTCCAATGACTCAAATTTATAAATTCCTAATCTAACTAAATATACTAAAATTATAAAATTTTATGTTCATTTGAATTTTACTTGTATTTGTTTTGAGCTTGACTCGTTTTCTCGTATAGATTTCGATGACTACAGAGAGCTCGATTTCTTTGACGAGTCAAATGAGCAACCATTTGAGAAAGGCAAGTTACATCCTTTGATCATATTTAATCCCAGTAATTTAATTTGTTTAAATTATATTTTAAATTATTACTGCATGCTTATTTGTATTCAATTTAATTTAAATTCCTATTTTAAAATTATAGTTATTCCCAATACAATTGTATGGCCAATTTTGACAGTGAATAAAACATACCTTGTCATCTTAGATAAAAATATAGTTGATACAATAGTATGAACTAGAACACATTGGTAAAAATATATGCCTAGTCATGCTTAGACCAAAAATATTTAATTTGTTCAATTTTTGCCAAAGATTAAACTATAGTTTAATAATGAGGCTATGGCATTGATATACCATAAAAATTTACAAATGATTTGAAATACAAAATAAAATATAAACTGGTTTGGACTCAGGCAAAAGGAATAGTTGGTGGATGCAGGTCTATACATGGGCTTAATTCAATGAATGGTTGAAGCTTAGGGGTTATTTTGGAAGTCGTCCAGTCAATTAAGGACCGGTTTGAGAGCTGAATCTTGGTAAGCTCCACCGTACTACCTCAAGTCTGGAATGGGACAGACCGGGCTAACTAAACTGTAATGTTTCGCCGTGGTTGTGTCATTTAAAGGTGTGGGTCTCGTGAAGACCTACTTTTAATATCCACATGGCGCAAGAGGGGTTTACCATTTGGCGTAAAACCTTACAGTAATGAAATCTTAGCAGACATAACTACGTTGAGATGAATGCAGGGTAAAGGCCTTGTGATAGTCGCTTAGTCGCACACCTTCGGAAGCGTGTCTTGACTGACATATTAAGCTGACTATCTCTTGTGGGTAAAGTTGTACAACCTCTGTAGAGTGTTAAACTATTCGAATAGCCGTGTCCACGGTCATGTACATGCTGAGCAAAGCTACTCTAAGTTAGACTTTGGTTTTGGTTTCAAAATGATTTTAACACAGTGACTTTGAATAGTTTATCCAATTGGGAAATTTGGGCAGATAGCCTTGGTGTTAGGGGGTTATTTGTTCACTAGATGTGTATGGAGGTTTATCCAGCACTCAAAATGATGATTAAAATCAAATTCAATTTTAGATATAGCATAACTTCTTTATAACTTAGTAAAAGTATTTAAAATGAAAATATCGCTTTAAGCAAAATTAAGCCATACAAGCCTTCCTTTGTTATGCATGCATGCATTATAATTCTGTTATGGGTGTAACTTGCGGAGTACGTTTTGTACTCACCTTGCTTAAATAAATTGTAGATCAGAGGAGTACTATGTTGCTGGTGATCAGGGCTTGGACGACTAGGCTGCTACCAGGACCCTGGATATGCAACTCCGGGTCCCTCTGTGTATTTTGAACTTGTTTTAGATCAGTAGCTAGCTCACACAGTTGCAACATCGATGTAATCATATCAATACAACAAAATAGCTAATGAAGCAGACAAAATAATATTACTTAGCAGCAAAAAGACCTTATGGCCAAGGTTTTATAGAGTTTGCCATGCAGGGCTAAAGACAAAAGAGTAAACTTGCAGTAGAAAGAAACAACTCATGGTAACCATTCGACATGCCCACAGGTAATCGAGTGGATAACGCGGCCTAGCTCGCATGGTCTTCAAGGAACTTCTACTCGTAGACTCGGTGATCCCTAGTTCTTCTTCGATGACTGATCAACAAATGGCATATGGCCATGAGTATATAAAGTACTCAGCAAGTCAGAGGGAAATGTATGTAAATAGTATTCATACAAGGCTTCACAAGGATAGCTTTATGGCTATTTTGCAGAAACCAGTATTGACAGTAAATACAGTAAGTAGATTGAAAGCACAATTTAAAAGATTAATACATAAGAAAATAAGTTCACTTCCCAACCATCAACCAAAACCAAATACTTGGATCCATCGAACCCAACATTTTTGAAAAAATCTACCCCTCGTGTGAAATCACCAAGCATTGTCCACAATCGGGGACACGACTATTCGAATAGTTTTACACTCTGCAGAGGTTGTACAGCTTGACCCACAAAAGATAATTAGTTTATACTATCCGTCTGACACACTTCCGAAGGTGTGTGACTAAATGATTATCACAAGCCTTTTACAAAGCTCTGTTTTCACTCGGTCCTACTCGCTAAGGATTCGCCTTCCTAGCCCCCTCTTGTGCCGCTCATCAACCCAAACAGAACGAACTCAAAATATTACTAATTAGTTAGCCAGATCCACCCCATAAATGAACTTGTAGTTATACTGTATGGCCTAGATCAATGACGCACAAAGTTAAGTTCTCAGTGACTACTCAGGCAAAACATCATCATCCCAATGTGCTTCCTTCATCCCTTTTACTGCATGATCATGCGCCTGAGTATGAAATTATTTTTGGTTCAACCCAACCAAATGGCAACCCTTACCATGGCACAACAACTTTTAATAACAGTGACCGTGCCACAATTACGTATATCATTAAGTCAAATTTATCATCATTGAATTATGTGATCGAGGGACCGTTGCATAACTAAAGCATGACTAAGCATAATATGCACCCATGTTGGTAGTACAATAATATCCAACTAATAACAACCCATCTTATGGTGTCCAAGTATTTATGTCATTCAAGGGTACATATCAATAGCAATTATTCAAGGTGGCAAAAGATCGAGTAGGACTTTAACTAATCCCGAAAGCAGTTATTATAAAACTAGCAATGCATGTTGATATAAATCAATATAATTTTATAAACTGGGTATGATATGATCAAAGGTCTATGACTTACCTTTGTTGAAATGTTGAGATGCTTCGGTTGACAGGTCCAAGAATTCTTCAGAAACTCCGGAATCTATATGTGCGAAAAGAGCCAAATAAATAAAAAAAATTCAAATAAAATCTAAAAATCACCAAAATAGAACCAAAAGAAAGTTACTGAATTTAGATGAATTTAGAAATTTGAATCACTCAAGTTGGAGCTCGAACGAAGAAGAACGAGCTCTCGTAAGTTTTGAAATCACATGGTCAGAAGGAGGTTTGACTACAGGTGGTCAGGAGGAGGTTTGACTACCTGGTCGGAAGAAGGTTCGACTACAGGTGGTCAAAAGGAGGTTCGACTATAGGTGATTGGGAGGATGTTCGACTACCTAATCGGAAAGAGGTTCGACTATAGGTGGTTGGAAGGAAGTTCGACTACAGGTAGTCAGAAGGAGGTTCGACAACCTGGTCGGAAGAAGGTTCGGCCGTCGGCAACAGAGAGAGCGGTAGCGAGATGGCTGGCGGTGAGGGCACTAGCGAAGAGAGGGAGGCGAGGCAAACTTGAGGCTCACGGTGGTGGCAGCAAGGCTTGGCGGAGCGACCGACGGCGGGAGGAGGAAGTAGGTGCGGCGCTCGGTGAACTCGAAGATAAGCGAGGCAAACTTGAGGCTCACGGTGGCGGCAACTCCGGAGCGAAGATAAGGGAGCCTGCGGGCTCGGTGAACTCGGGAGCCTATGAAGCCAGAGGTGAGGGAGAGATGACCAAGGAGTGGAGCTGTGAATGACAAGTGGGCCCCTACAAAGAAGTTGCTCAAAGAAGAAAAGAAGAAGGAAGGCAATGCACTGGCAGAGCAAGGAGCACGCTGTTGCCGACGAAATCTAGGCAAACGGGGAGGAGCTAGAGAGAGGTGTTGGCGGTGATTCGAAGAGGAAGGTTGGGAGCACGCAGTGCTCACTTATAGGCGAAGGTGGCACACGGGTCGATGAGGAATGCAAGCAGGATTCGTGGCGGCATACGCGGTCGGCCCGCACGAGGCTCCAATGAACCGATGGTGCTTCGGAGAAAAGGAAGGGAGCACGGCATAGAACATCGCGAGGCGAACTCAACAGAGTGGACTATGTCACCGGGGGATCAATGATGGTGGCGGAACACGAGGAGGAAGGTGGTTCAACCGTCGGTAGGAGAATCGCGATTGAGGAGAGAAGGAAGTGATAGAGAGGGGCAAATTCGGAGGGGTGGAGGAGGAAGCCAAGGGGCTCACCGTGACACAGTTGGCACAATGAAGCAATCATTGGAGAGAGAGAGCAAGGAGGTAGAGCTAACGGCTGAACTGCACTGGAGAAGAAATGGAGTCTACTAGCTGTTGTGCTTTGGTTGGAGCCTCGCTTGGGAAAAGAAATGGAGGACGAGGGGAGAGGAAGGAGCTGCTGGCGTCCTTTTATAGCTGAGAAAGGGAGGTGGGAGCATAAGGTAGGCAGCAGGCTTGCGAAGCCGATAGCGACGAGCACGTCACCGGAGAGGCTTCCACAGCGGTGGTAGAGGCGGTGCAACGAGCTTCAGCCGGTGGCGGCGAAACTCGAAGCACGACGAAATGAGGTGAGAGAGAGAGAGTTGAGGGGAATGAAAGAGGAGGGCGAGGGCTCCCTAGTGCTCCATTTATAAAGGAAGGAGGAGGACCGGGCAACATGATGGAGCGGCGGGATTCGCGGCGATGTGGCATTTAATGCGCACATAGCGGCGGAGGCGACGACATTTAATGCGCACATCGCTGAGGAAAAGATGAAGGAAAAACACACCGAGGTGAGGGTGATCGAAACCGAGAGGCGGTTGAAAACCGAGAGGGGGTTAAAACCGAGAGGGCAATCGAAACAGAGAGGTGGTTGAAACCGAGAGAGTGGTCTAAACCGAGGGTGGTACGAACCGAGAGGCGGGTGCTGGTCGGCACGCGGGGAAAGGAACAAACCGACGGGAATTCGGAACCAACAGAGAAATGGGATTTTAAGATAGTTTTTTGATTTAAAGAAATACAAGAAATCAAAAAGGCTTTTTAGAAAATAGTAATTAAAGTTAAAAAATTCTTGGAAAATACACAGAAATTCCTTGAAGCATTTATAACTTAATAAAATTATTTTCAGCTTAACTTAGCTTTTAATTTTGCAAATAAATGATTTTTAATTTTTTGGGAAGAAGGAAAACCCTATTTGAAATCTAGAAAATCCCAAAAATTATTTAAAATAATATTTTTGACTTTAAATACCAGAGAACTCCAATAAACTCCAAATAAACCAAAAGTTGAATTAGTTGAAGTTGGATTTATTCAAATTAAATTATTTTTAATTTTCTAAAATTCGAAGTTAAGCTTTAGCAATTCAATAAAATCAAATGGTTAGTTTTATTTTGAATTTTTAAAAGGCCTGAAATCTGGGATGTTACAGCTGCGCCCCTAAATGATTGCATGTGGTGTATCGTGTGGTCTACTATATTATTTACGCTTCCCACTGGACTTTTCTTTTGGCTTCGTGCCATTTTGTAATAAACTATGACAATATGAATACAATACATAATATGGATGTGTTATCATCTTTTGTTAAACTATGCCCACTAGTTGTTCCTAGACTAGTGTGGGAAACAGAGAATCTGGGATCCTTTACTCCTGGGTTCGACAGTGGACCACCCAGAGTGGTTGCTTAATCCAGTCTACTATGTAAGTGAATTTTACATGGGCCTAAGGAAAGCTACACTCAAGTCCAAAAACTACTATATGCCCATCTTATGTCTTCGAGGAAACTGAGGTATTATTTCCAAGTGCACAAGTTAATCGTGTCGTCTGAGTTTCTCTTAAAAGAGGTCCTCCAAAATAGGGAAGCAGTGGGGCACATGACTAAATTGTCAGTCGAACTTGGGGAGTTTGATCTCTATTTTGTATCCCGAACGGTCATTAAATCCCAGATCTTGATATACTTTGTTATCGAATGGACAAATCCTGAACTAGTTCAGGGACCCGAGTACAAATCCCACGGTCAGTGGATAATGTACTTTGATGGGTCACTAACACTTAGTGGCTCCGGGGTTGAGGTTGGTCTTAGTATCTCCTACCGAAGAAACCTTAAAATATGCTATTCAGTTAAACTTTTTGTTACTAACAATGTGATGGAGTACGAGGATTTACTGGCTAGCATTCGAGCAGCGAAAGCACTCAGGATTCGTTGACTACTCGTGAAACGTGATTCTCAGTTAGTCGTGAATTAGGTCGAAAAAGTATACCAATGCTCTAATTTGACCATAAGGAGTTACTTATCGGAAGTGAGAAAGTTTGAAAAGCATTTTTTTCAGTTTAGAGGTACAATATATCCCTTGAAAGGATAATTTTCTCGCTGACCAGTTAGCTTGGATAGCTTCTTCCCGATCACCCATCCCAGAAGTTGTCTTCTTGAAACAGCTCCAGAAGTTGTCTCTTGTCGAAAAACCAGAAACTACTCCAAGTGAGAACGCCTCTCTAGAATACGAAGATACTTGCTGGATGAAATCCATCTATAAATATCTTCAGAAGGGTACCATACGTGATGATGATCTTGAGGCTGATCGTCTATCTCACAAAGCCAAAATGTATAACATGCTTATGTTTTGCTAGCATTTGTCTAGTTTGTATAATTTAATATAAAAATAACTAATACTCCCTCCAGTTCACAAAAACAAGTCGTTTTGGACATCTACACGATCCTCAAAATGCAACTTTGACCACTAATTGATGTTGCAAAATATTTGTAAACACAATAAAATTATAATATTATCAAAATACTTTTTGAGATGAATCTATACATATGATTAATTTTCATGTATCTAATCTATATATTTAAAAATATATCAATAACCAAAGTTTTCAAAGTTTGACTACATGTATTCTAAAACGATTTGTTTTTGTAAACCAGCGGGAGTACCTTTTAGAATTGAAAAAAAAATCACTATGTAGCATGGCTTCTGTGATAGCTCGCGATAGCTTCTATATTTTTTCTGGACCTCATCGTGACACTGATAAACACAATTTAAATCAATCATGCCGATATAGATAAAAAAAAACATGATTTTCCTCTTAATTTCTCATGTCCTGTGAATATCAGTGGCTGTGATGTTTTCTTGCAGCATGTTGATGCACGAAGAATGCATTTTAGATTTATAGGCTTGAATACTCATCAAAATCGGGAATACAAGAGAGAGAATAGACTGGCAGTGGCAGTCACGTTAAAGTTAGGACATGATCCCCAATAGGTCAAATTGAGCTTGTTAGGCCAACTGAGTGGCTGGAACATAAATAACAAAAAATGGGAAGTGGAGTACAATGAATTAATAATAAAGAGGCTGAACCATAATTTCTCATTGCTTTTTGAGTGCTACCATAATTCATAGGGAACGGCACTGGAGGCCATGTAGAGAGCAAGTTGCTTGCTCTTTGGTTGGATGAGGCCCTTTATTAATTTGTCAGATTTTTCTAAAGCTGATGGACGCATCTGTATACATCACGGTAGAATTAGAACCAAGCACGCTTTCAGCTTTTATTTGCTTTCCCCAAAGTGCATGGCCTGCATCAAGGCTTGAAGTTACCAGCGCCCTTGGTCATTTCCATCTCTCTTGTGAGCTGATTGCCTCCCGGAGGAATAGCAAGTACGCCTCTTCTGTCATGATAATCACAGCTTTACTCACGCGGCTTCCTTTAATCCTTGCTTGCGTTTTAATCTCTCGTATTGTTCTAAAATAGCTTGCAAGCTACAAAAGATTTCCCGGACGGCTAGCCTGTTGCACAAAAGCTACAAATATATATATATATATATATATGTACGTTCAAATTAGTGTTGGGCGTGGATGCTATAGCTGCCGTCAGTATTGTGCCTGCATGCTAGCTGACACAGCCTGACATTGGTAGGATAGCCGAGAAACCATGGATCCCTCTGCTGCCCATGAGGAGACCAATACCCCGGCGAGCTCGCTGCCAGAAGAGATGTTCAACGTCACTATTCTCTGCACGGCGTTCGCTTACAAGGCGATGAACGGCTTGGGGACGTTGGCGACCATCTGGGCGACCGTCGTCCTGCTTGGTGGATTCTCCAACCTAATAAAGCAGCAGGACTTTTGGTATGTCACCGTCATCGCCTTCGTCCAATCAATCGGGTATGTGTATACACACGCATGTACATGTGTTTAATTGTTTGACCTTGTTATTGTTCTCTTCGGGAGGTGCCTCCATGCATGCTGCACCCTCAGTGTGAGTTGCACACACTTTGGCTATGTTTGAGTGCCAAGGGGAGGTTGCCCCCATTGCTACACGTATGTACCATGAGACATATGAGTGGATAGGCGCTATAGAATATATAAAAATTTGACATATACCTTTAGTTGCATAGCTAAAAGTTTGCTATATATCTTTAGTCGCATCTTGCTACATCTAGTTACAGGGTTTATGCAAAAATTTCCTACTATTCTCTACCTTCACATAATTTTACTCTATGAGTAGCTCATGACTGATTGTTTTTTTATCTTGACTTGTTTGGACCGTTGCAATCGTTATAATGAGAACAATGATTCAAATTAAGTTAAAATAAGATATAATCATGTCAGTAAGAAACTAATCCACAGCGTATTAGTGTATATATATAGTATATAAGAAACTAATCTTTTACAAATTTTTTGCGTAGTTCGTATTGCAGTATCTTATAATTAGTAGTTCGTATTTTTTTCCCTTTTTTTATTTGATTCGGAATTTCATGGATGATGGGGATTTTACCTCTGTTCCTCATTGCCATCTATCCACAGGGATCAATTTTGTCACCAAACTCCCGCCCAGGATTGAGGCCCGCCGAGACAACCTCCCCTTGGCACTCAAACACAGCCTAAGGGAAGGGAAATCCCGATCAGGATTTTTGGTGGCACATGGGATCTCGATGGGGCTATATCTCCCAGGAGAATGTTTCCTCTGTTCATTTGGAAGAACCAAGGATCCCACCTCATTTTTCTCCTGAAAGCTCCTCCTTTCTTCTGTTCATTTGGAAGAACCAGGGATCCCACCTCATTTTTCTCATGAAAGCTCCTCCTCCCCTCGTTAGATCCGACCTCTTCCCTTCCTCTCCGGCTTTCCACTAGCGATCCCACCACTCCTTGCCGCCACAGTCGGCTGGAGTCACCGCCACCTCCCTCGTTAGTCACCTCCCTCCATGGCCGCATGGAAGGACAAGGACCTTGCACTTCCTTGGGGCGCCGATAGACCTGGCGAAATGGGCGGCCCGACCTGGCACGACATGGGCGCGACGAGGCACGACCCATCTCGGTATGGCCCGTTTCGCCCGACTGTTAAATGGGTCGTGTCGTGCCGGCTCACGTGTCAGGGAGGCGGCCCAGGCACGGTCCGTTGGCTGTTCGTGCCATGTCGGGCCGACACAAACCCATTTGGCCCGACGGGCTAAGTCTGGCCTATTTAGCCTGTTTGGCCTGACAGAACAAAAAAAATCCAAAAAATTAGAAAAAACTGTAGAATTGGGAAATAGACATGAAAAATATGAGATAATCATATTGAAAATGTAATAAAGAGCTTTATTCATGTCCAACTGTGTGCCTCGTTAAAATCTTTGCCAAGTAAAAACTCAAAATGAGAAAACCTTGGCAAAGGAAAAAGAGTACAGCCTATAGCTCTACATACATGATACATCTTTGTTCTACATGTCAGTGTCATTGTCTAAGTACAGATTTTCGAACATCTCTGATAACTCTGAATTTTTCACAGAGTGTTGTGTTCATGAATCAGCTTATTCTCAGTCCTTCACAGTTAGAAGTATCTCCACCATCTCACTTGTGAGACTTGTTCTTCTCTCCTCTAATATTCTTCTAGAAAGACTGAAAGCAGACTCTGAGGAAACCATCGAGACAGGAACAATTAACACATCACGTACAAGTATGGATAGCACGTGATATGTTAACTTATGGGTTTGCCACCATTGCAAGATTTCAAAGCCTTTTGAGTTGAAATCCACTGTATCGCTGTCCAAATATGTGGATAGTTCCCCGCTCCTTGTGGGTCTTAGCTAAGCAGGCTGCGGTGTAGAAGAAGAAGACTTGGACCGGGAGGAAGAGCAACCGAAGATTTTTCCCTACATATTTGCCTTGCTACTTGAGGCGAGGGTTACTGGAGGTCGTTGCGAGTGGACTCCCTGGAACTTATTTTTATACCTTTGTTAAATCTTGTATTACCGAGAACGAACTTCTGCAAAATAGTCAGTATAGTTTAGCCCTATACTAAGAAGTTCAAGTACACTACCAAATGCACCAAGTTTACCCCTAGGATCTAAAAGAAATGCAAATACATATAGGTAAGGGATTTCTCTCAAATATTTAAGGTATTTAGATTTCATGAAAACAATAGTATCGCGTAAAACTAAGTCATTTTCAGACATTTTTAATTGAGTAACAATATGTAGAATACTATGTACAATGATAGGAGATGTTAGATAGTAGAAAGCAATAGTTGCCTCATAAATTTTTATAAAAATGACAGTATCTTCTTAGCAATGAACCAATGTTGGTCAGTCAATAGTGGACTACCGTCAGTGCTCTGATAATGCGTTTGAATAAAAACAGAAAAATTCTCTTGTATGGTAAAAGACTATTAAGCATGAGGTAAGTAGAGTCCCACCTTACCTCCATGTCCACACCGAACTTTCTTGGACATACACCCATCGCCATGCAGAAGTTCTTATATTATGCTATTCTTACATTATAATTATTCAAGAAAGAAATCGCATCGTGAAAAACTTTAATATACAGACTCAACTTCTTCAAACCACATTTGACTATAAGGTTGATAATATGACACGCGCATCGTTGATGTAGCAAGAAGGAATCAGCGCATGTATTCAACACTAGAGTACGAATATCCATAGCCCTAGAGTTCGAAGTGGTGTTGTCTAAAGTAATTGGGAATATTTTGTCTGTAAGACCAAAGTCTTCCACGACTTTGATAATACAGTCCGCAATGTTCTCACCTGTCTGTGCTACATCAATTAATTTTAAAGCTATAATCCTTTTCTCCATTACCCAGTCATCATTAATATAATGCTCAACTACACTAAGGTAATCCTCCCTAGCCCGACCATTCCATACGTCTGAGTTAGGGCCACCGAAAATGTCCACGTACTAAATAGTTCCTTTGTTTTTATTACAGCGTTCGTTGTAGTACTTTACTAGATCCCTGGTTGTTGTCTGTCTAGAAACAGAAGAAAATCTAGGATTATGTGTAGTCCTAATGTAATTTTGGAAAGAAGCAGACTCCCAAAAGCCTAACGATAAATCCTCATAAGAAATTAAACGACAGAGAGATGGTGGGCTACCTGAGGATCATAGTCCTAGCTACGTACCGTACCGTCGAGGTTGTACTGCAGCTGTATTTGCCTCATCACCAATCCTTGCTTGGCCTTACATCTTGTAGCATGTCTAAGCAAGTGCCCTGTTCCACCTGTAGATTTTGTAGGCAGTTCATTGCAATAAATTTTACAAATAGCAAATGGTACCTTATTTCCCTGTGTGTCTTGCTTAGTTGTCCTATCAAAATTCTCCTACACTCCTGATGTAGATGGTCTCGACCTCTTTGCTCCGGTTGGCATGGAGCCTGATGCTGCCGTGGAGCCTGATGACGGAACTTCGCTTTGCGCATCCAGTTGGCCTGAGGCAGCTACATCCGTCTATATGGATGCAATTTCCTTCGATGAAAGTCTGTAATCACCAAGAGCAAAGCTGTCGTAAGGACTGTCCATAACGAAAACAACAAAATCAAAACTAACACTATTATTATTTTCATCTTAGCATAACAAGCACTAACAATAAAAGTATGCAAAAAATAGTATTGTACCTCTTTTGCTGACTTGCTACCGAAAATTAAATTTTCCAAAATTTGGCAAAGTTTTTTTGAATTTTGCCAAATTAGCTCAACAAGAATTTGAATTTACACAACATAATTTCAAAGAGAGAATGAGGAATGGAGGAGTGCTGAATGAGGGGGGTTATGGTGGCTATTTATAGGAAACATTTAGGGATTTTTAGAATTTTTTGCTATTTTTATGACCCAAACGGTAAAAAAATGATCACAAAAAAGGGTAAAAATGCCCTAACGACCGGATTCTTCTCGTGACCTGCTCCGCCGCTTTGCTGGCCTACCCCGCTGCCCGCCACCCCCGCCTTTGCCGCCCTTTTCTTCTCCCCATGCCCCCTCCGCCGCGTGCGCGTGTGGCAATATGCGATCTTGCACTCTCGCATCACCGCGGTGCACGCTCACCTCGACACCTTGCCTCCCTCCGGCCTCCGCATTGCCTCCCTCTGCCCTGCCGCTAGCACTGCCTTCCTCCACGTCGTGCCTCCTTGCCGCCTCGTCGCACAGCCCGCACCGCCTCCTCTCCTCATCACTTCTGCACGATCGCGCCGCACTGCGCGACGCACACACTACCTCCTCTCTGGCTCTGGATCGGGCACCACCTCCTCTTCCTCACTACCGAGCGGCCTCCTCACCTCCACATGGCCGTTCCGCACCGCATGGTGCACGCACCAGCACCACCTTCTCTCTAGCTCCGGCTCGGGCACCGCCTCCTCGTCTTCACCGCCGAGCCGCGTCCTCGCCGCACAGCCCGCACCTCTGCGTCGCCGACCATTCTTCCTCTCGTCCTCCTCCCAGCTCCCTCCCGCATCGCCCTTCTTCCTCCACGTCGGCACCGCCTCGTGCGTTCCTGGCTCTAGCCTCTGGGCCGCTAGCGGTGGCTCTCTCTCGGGTCAGATGGGCTGTGCTAGGCTCACCGTGCCTGGCATGGCTCGGCACTGTTCGTGCCGTGCCGGGCTAGCCCATCGTGCTGAGGTGACGCCTAGGCACAGCCCAGGCCATCGTGCCATGTCAGCCCGGCCCATGAATAGTGTGGGCCATGTCGTGCTCAGGCTGGGCCTACAGTGCCGTGTCTCGGGCCAGCCCGACTGGCATGGCCCATCTAGACAGCTCTAAGCGTCAAGGACTACGTGCATGACTCCATCAAGAGCTCGCTCAGCCTCCTTGTCTCCAACTGCTCCCCCCGCTTCAAGTTGCTCACCTCCGAGGACCGTCGTCGCTGCCTCTAGGGCCACATCTTCTCCCTCGAGGACCTACGAGCAACCGCTCGACAAATTGCTTAGGTACTTCTTATCGAGATCGATTGTGATTCCTCCATGCTTGGATCTTGAATGATTGACCGACTCAATCCCCCTCCCCTCCCCTCCCCAGGCGGAATCCACCATGGACACTACGGGCATGCGCTACTTCCTGGCGGAATTGGTTGGACGAGCTATGCTGCTGCCTTCGTCCAAGCCAGGAAGTGCGCGAGCAAGCAAGGGCAGAGGCAGAGACTGTCGAGGGAAGCAACGACATCGAGGCTAGCTAGTGCGATTATGGAAGCAAGGGCCGCAAAGCAACATGGGTGGGGAGACTGCATGGAAGTCACGAGCAAGGGACGCAAAGACAGAGATGATCACGAGCGAGGGAGGTAGAGGCGGAGCGAGCCATGAACGTCGCAACGTGGAGATGGGGGCGTGGTCACAACTCACGAGCATCGCCTCCTCTCGTGAGTTGCGATGGGAAAACTTTCACGACGTGGGGAGTCGAGGATTTTTTTTCTCGGTGGAAATGGTGTGGATTGGGGCAGAAAATCCCTGTCTCATGGGCATCCAAATAGACATTCTGGCTGGCCCGGGAAAATTTGCCCCATGGGTTTCCATCCCTAGGAATTAGCCGAGATCCCGTCCGGGATTAGAGTTCCCAAACATGCCCTAAGGGTGAAGGACTTATTAACTCATTGTCTATCACTTGACACTTGTGCGCCCTCGTCATATCTGATCAACCCAATTCTCATGTATATCATCATCACCATTGTCCATTTCATAGTGGCTGTCAACAAATTCTGGGTCTTCATCATTGTTTGCATCTCCTTCATCAATATTTGTCTTGTGGAACCTCTTGATCATCGGCTATCTTCTTGTTAGGGCTAATCAATGACAAGTCAGGATGAAAATAGAGGATAGACACAAAGGACTAAGCTAAATTGATAAAAACATAGTCTTGATATACGATGCGGCGGATCGGTAATAATTTTATTAGGGTTAAATTCTTGTTGAAGCCTCTTTGGTTGAGTTGTGCTATCACCGGTTGGGAGAGTACTACTTGAATTGCTTGTGAAATAGTTATGCAAAGTTCAATTCTCCGCTATTGCAAATCTACAAACAAATACAACTATACAACTATATTACTGGTGTTATTCCCCTAGATGATCGTCTAGGTCACTTAGGGACTAGGCGCTAGGCACAACCCTCCCGCCTAGCCCATCTAACCGATTTATCCTACCTAGGTGGATGCCTCACCTAGCCTAGGCTCACCTAGGCGGCGATTAGGTGCTAGACACTAGTCTGTCGTCCAACTAGCGCGTAAGAGGAACGTTATATATTACTAACTATACAATATATGCCAGAGTATATGGCTATATGCTAAAAAGCAAAGAGTGGAAGAAATCAAGAATATATACCACCAAGCACAAGGTGTCCAGGCTGGTCCACCTTCAAGGCGGGTGTGCACTTGTGCCACAACCCACGGGCCCGAGCCACCCAAATCAGCAAATCGTAGGTACACAGCGTAGGTGAAGCCCATCGATAGGCACGTGGCGTGCCGCCACCACCCCTCCTCTGCTCCGCTCATCGTGCCGCCATCCCAGCTTGTCACACCTCGCACTACCACTGGCCTAGGCCTCGTCCTTCTCCACTCGTCCACACGCCTGCGCCCTCTCCCCTCCTCCTCGTCATGCTGCGCCGCTGTCGGCCTAACACGCCTGCCTATGGTTTCTTCATCACCCCTCAGGTGCGCACCGACCACTCTCCTCCGTGGCTTTTCTTCGATGGATTGGCCAGTTGGGGAATGTGAGGTCGAGCCATGGGCTGGATGTGTGTCCGCAGTTGGGCCTTGTGGCCTTTGGCAAAGGCTTAGAAATTCATCCCCCATCCTGTTATTCCTTTGTTCCTCCTCTTCCTCCCTCTGATCTTCGGCTTCGGCAGTGCAGGCCGCAACACCCATGGAATGGAGCTGATGTCATCATAGAAGGCAGTGAGGGTTTCCTTCTTGTCCACTGCAATAACCTTCCTTGAACTGATCAATACAGGAATCTCTTTTGGTCCTTGAATTGCAACATCATCCCAAGTTCTTCCATTGAATGTGTCCCTGGTGTCGACATACAATGTTAAGGATATGAACTTGGGAACAATAGCCACCATTCTATTTGTCAATATCACCTTTCACTCTCCTCAAATCCATTGCTCATGCTCTTACCAAGCAATAGCCAATACACGTACATTTTCTCAGCATCTGCATACCCAAGTTGCTTGATGAAGTCTTCTATCCAAAGCAATGACCAGGTGTCTACATCACATCCATTGAACCTATCTACTTTGCCATCAACATAGATCCTGTCAGTCGTCATGACAGCAGAAAAAGCCTCCATGGTGCATCTCTACACTGAATATGTCATCACCACTACCTACATTTGAAAAATTGCCTCAAATTAAAACTTTTAGACAATGGAATGCACATATATATTGATGTATTTGACACAAATAAGCTACTGCTTGGGATAATCTAATAGAACAACATAAGTCAGACATGTTGATACATTGAACTAATCATAATAAACACATTGTCATTGGATATCAAATGTGATGAAACTAACAATACATTGGGGTGGACAGCAGGAAACACACAATAATTACAATGGAAAGTCCCTTTCCCTATACGGTATATTTCCCATTACTATGTCTTCTCTGGTCCCCTGTTATTAACTTCTCATCTCTTCCCCATCACTTTGCTGATTCATCGGGCTGCAAAATATTCGGGTCGGCGACCTCCTCAAACTGCAGTGAACATTTCGATTGCTTTTTGCACCTGCCTATTCCAAACGCACTTCCCTACCCACCCACCTCTAGAGCTGGAAAAATAGCTTGAGGCTCGCGAGCTGGCTCGAGTTTGTGATTTTTGTGAGCTGAGCCGAGCCCAGTTTTCAGCTAGAGGAAAAAATGAGCCGAGATCGCGAGTGGCTCGTCCTCACGAGCCACTCGAGCCCATGAAGGCACAGTCGCCACTCGCCCGAGGGAGGCCTTGCCAGAGGCAGCTCACAGCCCCACATAGATGAATTGCTTCCTTCTGATCCCTAATCTCCATTCCTCCCATCCTAATCCCCAATCTACCGCGCCGCCCCTCCCGTGCCCCCGGCCTCCCCCTAGCCCCTGGTCCTCCGCGACTCCTCTGTTTCCACCTGCGGAGGAGGTGACCCCAAGAATCGAATCGTGAGGAGGCGGCAGGAAGCAATGGTGATGGTGGTGGCTGCGCAGAGCGGGCGGCGGGACAAGGAGGTGGAGCTGAACCTGTCGCCGGAGTTCCGATTCCACTCGATGGACAAGGAGCTAGTGACGCACTACCTTTGTGCACGCGTCGTCGACCGGGCCCCACCGGTCCCCATCAATCATCATCGCCGAGCTCGACGTCTATCGCTTCGACTCGTGCGAGCTCCCCGAGAGGGCGCTCTTCGGCGTGCGGGAGTGGTACTTCTTCACACCGAGGGGCCGCAACTACCCCAACAGGTCGCAGATGAACTGGGCGGCGGGCACAGGGTACTGGTAGGCCATTGGCGCTGACATGCCCGTGGCGCACATGGGGAGGACGACCGGGATCAAGAAGGCACTATTGGATGTTGATGAGTTGTTCTTCTTGCGAGATCAAAATGCTCATGATGTTGATGCTCCATTAATCGCAGCTGGATGACCAGGTGTTGTGCCGGCTGTGCAACAAGAAGAACGAGTGGGAGAAGATGCAGCAGGAGAAGTCGCAGCCGTCGGGGGAGACACTGAATGCTCATGATGTTCCTGACTCGCGAGCCGGCTCGAGCCTTCTTTCAAGCCGAGCCAAGCCACCCTCCTGGCTCATGCCCGAAATGAGCCAAGCCGAGCCGAGCTGACTATTCACACGAGCCTAACCGAGCCTGGCTCGAGCAGGCTCGGCTTAGCTCGTTTCCTACCCTACCCGCCTCCCTCTCGGTCTGAAGTTTGTCTCCTCTGGTACTACCATAACCCAGCAACAGGGGAGGAGGAGTATGCAGGGTGCAAAGATGTCGACGCCGCACGCCGACATCAACAGCTGATGTTCAGGCCATGCCACTGTAAAATCGTGGAGCGTCTGATGACCTATGGATGGATTTGATGCTGTCCAGTTGTATGTTCTAAATATATCAGGATCACAAAACGATAACAAGCAATATGAACCTAAATTGAATTATGATCAAAACTTTTGATGGAATGAATCTTAATCCAAATTGGAACCGTATGTAGTATGGATCTTTATTAATAACTAAGTGGAATGAATATTTGGATCATAACCATAGTTACTAGAAACGCGGTTTGTCTGAGTCACGGTACGGGATTCGGGTTCGTAGTTCGCTACTTTTTCTTCTAATTTTCCTCTATGAACACAAACCCCATACCTTAAACTGGTTCAGGTTCGACGAATCCGATTTGCGATTCATGGGGTTTTATAGCAAATCTGGTAACTACGATCATAACTCAAAAGAAATTTGACAAAGCAAGTATATAAATTTGGAATAGTTAAGATGAAATATGGAATTTGAAAATATTGGGAGTTCTTGACAAATGTGTAATTTCCAAGTCTCAATTTCTACAAATTTTGACAAGATAAATTCTTAATGATTTATAATTATAAATTTGTATAATTTATATAATGCTCGTTTACATAAATTTGGGAATTGTGCACATGTATGGACTTTTAATTGAAATTTTGAATGTCTTAAATTTGTGGAAAACTACAAAATTGTATTTTGAATTATGAATTTTTATATATATCAAAACGACGTTCTTCAAATTTTTAAACCTAAGAATTATATATAGGCAAACTACAATTTATTTCAATTTTTAATTTCAAATTTGTATATATTTAGACACCGTATTTTTTTTGTTAAACTTTATTACTCGAAATAAATATATTTTTGGAATAAATATGTGGCACGAGATTTGTATATATATTTGGTAATCACATTTTTTGAATTCTAAAATCTGAATTTTAGAATTTTCAACTCTTATTTTTGCTATAGTTGGAAACCATAATATAAAAGAACTTCTAATTATCAATTTTCATATATTTTGATACCACAGTTTTTTTTTTGTAATTTTCTTTTAATTTGCATCTTTTTTGGTACACCATAACTTTTCAGTTGTTTGTTGAAATTTCAAATTATTGTGAAATCATAATTTCTGTGAACTTTGAATCTAGTTTATTATTTATTTGTAAACATAAGTTTTTCAATTTTAAATTAACTATTCAAACTTTTTTGGAATATTTTTCAAATTTATAGTTTTTTGGATAACTTTTTTTTGCGATTATATATTTGGACACCCTAATTTTTGGAAAATATAATTCAAAAAAATTGTTTGTAAATTATTTTCATATCCATATTAACTTATTTTAAAATTAGAACTTTATTTTTAAAATCACTTTTTTGTTTTTTAATTTCTACTTTGTGCATATTAGGATGCCACAAATTTTTGGGTTTTTTAAATTCCGAATTCGAATAATATTTTGTCACAATTTGTTTAAATTTTTATTGTTAGTATATATTATTGGACATGATAAAATTGTTGATTTTTATAATTTCGAATATTTGCTATATATGGAAAGGTGTTAAATATGTGTAGGCTGTTCTATGAGACGTCAAGCTAATTAATAATTAATCCTCGGAGGAAAAGGTTAGAAACGTTAAATAACGTAGTCGTCGCAAGGAGACAGTCAATCCAATCACGAGTTAGAGACAATAAATAGAGAGACAACAGATAAAAACACAATATGGTGGAACCTCTTTATTCATTGATCCATCTCTTTCTGTGTAAAGGGATGTCCTATTTATAGACTAAAATGCACCAGGGGTAGTTTCGGTATTATGCCCATCAACCCCTAATCCAAGGTTTCTTAACACTCCCCCTTAGGCGAATATTGCGTCATGCACATGTCTCATTAAAAACTACTCCAAAAAACCTAGTGGGAAAAAAAGGAATTGGAGAAAAGATTACATTGCATTCGCAAGCTGTATTGCATCGTTGCCTCGTTAAAAACCATTATATGATAAATCTTCGGGGAAAAAGAGTGCAACCTCTTCCCCTTCTAGGTTAATCTTCAGGATTAAAGTAAAACTTCAGGACCTTAAGTGGATTATGATTCAGGTAATTCCCCTCCAAATTCCTGCAACTCTCCAAGCCGCTTCATTCTAATACCACGAACACATCGTTGGAAATGGACATAGGCAAAGACTTAGTGAATAATTCAGCTAGATTTTTACAATATCTAGTTTGCTGGATCTTCACATCATCGTTCTTCTTGAGTTCATGAGGATAGAAAAATTTAGGAGCAATATGCTTCGTGATATTATTTTTAACATAACTGATTTGCACTTATGCAACACAAGTAGTATTATCTTTATAGATAATTGTGGAGGTATTGATGGTTTTAATGTCACAATACTCCTGGATGTGGTTAGTCACACATCCGAACAAAATACATTGAAGTGGGGCTTCATATAGTGCTATAATATCTGAGTGGTTGGTAGAAATAGCTACTAAGGTCTACTTAGATGACCACTAAGAGATGGCTGCACCACCACAAAGTAATATTAATCCATTCTAGGATTTTGCACTATAGAGATATCTTTAGGATTTAGTAATGATCACCAGGATATATGCATGATCTTCATGATCTTTGCATTGTCGACCAACTAGATCTAAGCTGTTAGGTGGTAAAACCTTCCAAGCGAATTCATTCTGTAATCATTGTATCAATACCTTCTAGGCTTGACTAAGATTTTCAAAATCCCAAGTATGATGATCAGTGTTTAGTATATACCCCCTGAAGACAACTTCAGTTGAAGCCTTGTTGCTTCAATGCTTTTCATACATTTTTCAAAAATGAACATAGGCAAGAATATTGTGATCAAATTTACTAGATTATTACGATGCAAAGTCTTTCATACAAATATCCTATTAATCATATGGAGGTTTAGGATAAACACTATTCAGGAGTAATATGTTTAACTTATGAAATACCACTATTTAATTATGCAACACAAGTAGATTATCCTTGTAGAGGATATGGGGTAATACTAGTAGCAAAGTCGTATGACTTCTAGATACAAATTATCAAAACCTTTCAGCATCTTAATATTTTTTAACTATTTCTGGGTGGTTAAAATTACAACGAATAGTCTGTTCTGTAGAACTATAAAGTGTAGTTGTGTCACTATAGAGTAAAATATAACCAGTCTTAGTTTTGGCATTTAGGGGATTAATCACCAATATCACCAATGTATGTTGTACCTTCGTGGTACTAGAGGAAATAACCATTCCACTAACTTCTAGTGGAAGATGCACTTTATAAGTACTTGTGTGGCACACTTCTGGTCTTTAGGTTCCTCATTTCATTCTTTCGAGTCTTGATGGATCCTTGTCCACTTCTAGGGATCATATATTCATTGGTGTGATTAAGAGATCAACTGATAAGATAATTTTCCTTTAGAGAGATGTTCTCTTTTCCAGGAGATACACTCTCTTATGAGAGATGCTCTTACTACAGGTTGGAGACTATTAGGTATGAGTTTTATATATATTATGATTTTGTTTCATTTCTTACTAAGAATTTTGAGTCCTCTCGTAATCTCATCAAGGATTTTCATAATCCATTGACTGCATATTTTATTTATTTGTCCATGCCATTCGCCATAATTATTATGCAACGAAACATTATATCATTTGTAATAGGAGCGTAATGGTCTATACGGGGACCTTTGAACCATAGCTTTCACCACTTCATTATATTTATAATGACCCATCAAGCCTGAACTACCTAGTTCCAAGACTTTTATTTAGCAATTATGGTTCAACCTCATATGCTTTCATTATGTAACCCGATATGAACGCTTCAAGCGCTCGGCCTTGGACTTTGGTTTTGGATCTATGTTCCCACAATAGAAACTTTAGCGATTGTAGATGCAAAGTGATTGTCGATAATTTTTCTCCCATATCCTCCAAATTGAGGGTATATTAGTATTAACTAGATCTTTGTCATTTTCCAAACAAAAGATTTTTGGTCATTCCACATTCCCAACATTGTAATATGTGCACATCAAAATACTGGGGCTTTCATCTTCATGATGAACCCCTTCATGAGGTATTTCACCATCAAGCACTACTACAGAAGACGTTATCATAGACGGTTTTTCAACCGTCTGAATTTTTATGTCTGTGATAACAGACATTATCACAAATGGTTTTTGAGCCGTCTGTGATAAGGGACAACACAGACGGTTCTATTTACGAACCATCTGTGATATGCGTTTATCACAGACGGATCTATTTACGAAATGTCTATGATATGCGTATATTACAGACGGTTCTATTTACCAATCATGTGTGATATGTGTATATCACAGACGGTTCTATTTACCAACCGTGTGTGATGTAACAGATAGCACAGACGGTTCGAACAGTCTGCGATATACGCATATCACAGAAGGTTGGTAAATAGAACCGTCTGTGATAGTATCCCTTCACAGACGGTTTTATCG
This sequence comes from Ampelocalamus luodianensis, assembly GCA_036346255.1. NCBI lineage: Eukaryota > Viridiplantae > Streptophyta > Magnoliopsida > Poales > Poaceae > Ampelocalamus > Ampelocalamus luodianensis. The sequence continues at coordinate 54,645,750 of CM070617.1, read as the reverse complement.
TTAAACCGTCTATGATAGTATCCCTTCACAGACTGTTTGATCATTAAACCATCTGTGATAGTATACCTTCACAAACGGTTTAACAATCAAACTGTCTGTTATAGTTATTTAAACCTAACTAAATTTTTTTGATTTTTGGCTAGCCTCAGGAATTGTCAGCCATGCCCTTTGAAAGCAACAAGCAGACAGAAAATAGATACATCACAGATGAATCAATCTGATTCATTTAGAACTAAAATTAATTACAAAAGAATATGTATCAAGTATTATCGCTAGAGTTACAATTGAATTACAACTACTCAAAGTGAATAACAATTGAATCAATTGTTCGAAGGTCGTTCAGCGTTGTCGATGGAGTGAAACTCTTCGTCGACGTTAATGATATGCGTCCTGATGAAGCCACAGAGCCTCCCTCGAACCTCTAAGATCTCACTCATATCGAGTGCATCTAAATCTATGTTCGAGCCCTATCACTAGTGGGTATAAAGTAGTAAGCATATATATTTAAATTTATAATTAGGAAATAATTATTGCGAGATTGACAAACCTTGGGATCCTTCAACTTAGCACTCATGATTTGCTGCATATGATGGCAAACGTAGAATGCACATTTTCTTGTTTTTGCTGGCGGCACTGCAAAAACAGAATTACATATATAGGTATAGTCAGTTCGAGATGCATTATTACGAAGTATGATATAGGATTATTGTGTTGTAGCATGTACAGGAAATCGCGTCCTGTGTTGCAGTGTGGCGCTCGATCCCTTGTATGACCCTCCCTCGGAAACATAGGCGATGAATGACCTTCATATTTCCAAAAAGTTATCCTCGGCCATTTCAAACGAAAGAAGACTAAAATAGAGTTATGTATGGAGGAAATGAGTATACATGTCGAGTATTCCTTGCACAAGAGTGATGTCATGGTTTTTGTTGACTAGGGAATCAAGGTATATTACCTTGTTTCTCTTTGGTATAATGACTAAAAGAATCCAGTGGTACCTACTCATGTATGTCGCTATAGTCATTAAACCTAAGTTCGTGCTACGTATAAAGTACAAATGAAATTTGTATAGCAAGTAGTGAAGCACTTACTTCTGGTTGTAGGGCACCATTATGTTGTCCTTGTCGTTCTAAGCATGCAATCCTGTCGTTATGTATTTCACGACGTAGGATGCATCTGCCATGATGGTTTGCTCAGAGACCACGTGTGGGTCAAGGAAACCCACCGGCTCTTTCAATTACTGGGTATTTTTCATCATGTATCTATACATAAGTAATGAGTTGTTATATTAATTGGTATTACGTGAATGTAGAACTTTATTGTACACACTTATACTGTCCAACATCATAGAAGTGAGACATCAAGAGCTTTGAGGTTGAATAGGTCGAATAAGTCGTTGAAGCCCACGACGAAGGGGGCCGGCTCGTGGAAGAAATGCTCCTTCGTGTATCTGACGGCGATTACAGTATCGCACCCCTTCTCTTTGATCTTTCGTATGTACTAGGCATGCAAAGACTGGCAACATATTCCAGCATGGGTGAATACTATGTCGGAGGTCAACGAACTTCCGAGGGAGTATTTCCCAGGCTTGGGAGGTGCCTTAACGTTCTGCGATTTTGATTTGGCATGAGCGACTTGGCCTCTATGCGTCTTCCTGTGAGACGACTTGGGAACCGATACGCCGACAGGCTTTTCTTGTTCCTTCAGCGTCTTCTCCACGGAAATCGATGAGGCGGGCTTCTGAAGCGAAGGTTGAGGTGGACTCATTGAGGGTCCTGTTGGAGAGGCATAGTTGTGTTGAGATGGTTGAGGTGGAATCATCAAGAGTCCTGTTGGAGAGGCCTTCTGAATTGAAGCTTGAGGCGGCACTACAGGTGTTGGACCCGGATTTCTTAATCCAGAATCCTCTGTGAATACACCGTGCTATTCCCTGGATCAGTAGATAGCACTCACAGATACATCACTGAATCAATTCATACATGGCGTAAAACCATACCATTCATTATTTAACATATCCGAGTTTACATAGACCGTGTCGAGTCAAGTTTTACAATAAGGGCCGAACAGGCCAAACTAAATACGTTACAAAAGCGGAAGCGACAACGGAAGCAAAAGGGGTGAGAGCACATCTCTCCACAGGCAAGCGACTGGGGAAACCCATGTGCGTCCGATATTAACCAAGGCTTGGATAATATTAGATGCACGCAAGTACCAACGGAGTCAACTGGACTAGGGTGAGACTAGAACAGCTAACGTCTACACTATGCTTCATTATCTCCTGGTCCTCCGACTTCTGTATCCTCGTAGTAGTCGTAATCTTCTGGATTCCCTGCTTCTGAGGATTTTGGGGGAGGGAGCGAGGATGAGCACAACTTCCGTGCTCACGAGCCAACACACAATGCAATATTATATATGCAAGGCTAAACAAGGATGGCTCGGGTTCTTTTATTTGCTAAAGCAATGTTTCTAATTATCATAATTACAAATTCCTATTACTTAGCATTTTAACCAAATTGCATTTTAGTAAAGAGAGTGATTGTGCAATATTTAATAACAGCAGAGGTTCCCTCCACCTTATGCTTAATTTGATTTGGGGTTCCCCCACATATTAACGTCAGTGAATCTGCAAACTCAGGGAAAATCCAACCCAGAGCTAGGTGAGCCCACCACATTTTTCATACCACCCACAAATTTTTTTGAAATAGAACTAACTCAAGTAAAGTTCCCATGTCCGCCTTTGACTGTAGGTACGGCTGTTTAAACAGTTTATTACTCTGCAGAGGTTGTACACTTTACCCACAAGAGATAATTGTCTTGATATGTACACACGTTTCCGTAGACATGTGAATAAAGGGGAGATCATCACAAGGCCTTTACAATGCATCCCTCAGTATTAATTACACTTCGCTAAGGTTTCATCCACGAAGGGTTACGCTCTTTGTTTTTAGATCCGTTAACCCTTACTCAGACCCTCTCTTGCGCCATCGAACAACATACATCGTGCACCCCGACACCCTTCGCCACAAAGGCTTACGGTGTCGCGGATCATCTATCTGATGCAACTCATACTGATGGATACAAATTATTTAGCCAGGTTGTACTTTACAGACTTGTGGTTGCACATGTTTTACACGGAGGTCGTGACAAAATTAAGTCCTTAGGGTTGTCTGGGCGGTTCATTCCACATTCTAATCCACAAAGCAACAGCCCTTGGGCTACATTAGCACCCACTGTCGTACCATCCACCTTACCGTCCACCCAGACAGGGTAATAGAAATTTTAGGGTTTTGAGGAGTAAAATCAAATTACCACTTTTATCTCAGTCATGGAGCACCAATGACTGCCCAACCATTTTCATGTTTGAAGAGATGATGACTGGGACATTTTTAATGTCCCGGTACTTAAGCAAGACTAGCATATTGCTTAAGTACGACCTATAACTAGTATTACCACATAGTTACTAGGGTGACAATGGTTAAGGGATTCAAGTTGTCAAGGATGGTATAATAATTAATTAATCATCAAATGGGTATTTAACTACTTTAAGCTTTAACATACATTTGCTTCAAGAATTAAAGCATGCATTTTGTTATTTTAAAATAATATAATTTGCATAAAATGTAGGCTCAATATGATCAAAGTGTTGACTCGCCTAGGTTAAAGGCAAGAGGATCCTGATAATCTTGTGCTCGATCAACTTGGAGGTCGTCCGCTCTTCATATCTTAATCGAACGAACGCATCGAAAAAAAGCACAAACAAGCAAAAAGAACAAATAAATACACAAGAATACACAAATGAACTCCAAATTGAACAAGACCTATGCCATTAGCAAGATCTTGAATTTACAAAAATTTAAAAATATAATTCATAATTTTAGGAGCTATAACAGAGGAGAACGGAATTATCGAAGATTTAATCGAATAAAAAGAGAAAGGGAGGAAATTTGGTGCACAACACAGTGTGAACCGGGTCCATGCGCATGGGAGCGTTGGCCCACGGGAATAGTGGCATCGAGGGGCCCACTAGTCAGCCAAGGTGAGGGGGGTTAAACCCAATGACATGGGGGGCCACTCAAACCAAAATCCCCCACTCATTACCTTCAGCCACAGAGAAGAAAATGGGGGAGAGCAGAGGGAGGTGCTCAGGCCATCTTGGGAGCGTGGCGGCGCCAGCGAGTGGGGTGGTGGGGCGGCCGGTGACGGGCGGAGTGGGACCTCCAGAAGGCGGTAGACCCATCGGAGGTGGCGGCGGCTTTGGAGTGGGGAGAGAGCGGCGGCTGCAAGACCAACGAGGCGACAACGGGTGCACCGGAATGGAGGCGCGTGGCATCACCGACGGCGGGGTGGCACATTGAGGGAGGTAAGGCGCGCATGAGTTGCGCGCCGCCATGGGGGTGGTGCGAAGTCGAGCGGGGCGACTCGGGGCGGCCCGAAGCGGTCCAGCGATGGCGGCCGAGGGCAAAGGAAGAGGAACGACGACAGTGGCTCGTCTCGTCGGTGGGGAGGGAGCAGGGAGGAGGGGGATGGAATCCTCATGTCGCGGAGCTTCTCATGGCACGGTCGCCCTGGCAAACCGCTCACAAGAGCGGCGGTGAGGCAGCGATATGGTGCGGCCAGCATGGGAGCGTGAGCTCGGCTCCGGCTCGTTTTTGCTCATTGGAAGGAGAGGGGTGGTGGGGGTGGTCAAGGGGGCACAGAAGAAGCTTAAATAGTCCAGGGAGGAGACCTCGACGCCATGGGCGCATTGGCATGGCTCGCATGCGCTGCGCGTGGCTTGGGTCGACCAAAGGACGGGCGTGGGGGCACGGCAGCAGTACGAGTGAAGACTTTGGGCATCCTGCTGGTGCGCATGCGCTGCACAGCGCACACGGCTTGGTCCCAGAGCTCCTGTGCGGCGAGGACAGTGTGACGCGGGCGCACGGTTTGGATTGGGCAAACAAGTGTAGCGAGGACAGCGAGGACGCCAAAGTCGCGGGGTGTGGGCGGTGGCTCAGAGAGAAAGCGGAGGAGGAGGCGCTGCCTGGGAGCTCATGGAGGTGGGGGTGGCAGAGGAAGCTCGAGGGAGAGAGGGAGCTGCCTGGTGCGGCTTGACCCAAGGTAGGGGACGACTGGGTGGTTGCTGGCCAGGAAAAGGAGAAAGAAACGGGAGTTGGGCCTGGGTAGCGGCTGGGCCGAGAGGGCCAAAGGAAAAGGACATGTGGTTTTGGCCGGGGCAGGCCAAGAAAAGAGGGAAGGGGAGTGGGTCGGACCAAGAAAGAAACGGGCTGAGCCCAAACAAGGGGAGGTCACAATTTGAGAAAGAGAAATTCAAACTCCATTTTGAATTCAAGAATCGGCGAAAAGGTTTGAAACACAAACCCGAGATTAGCTAAAGCTTAGAAGAAATTTTTGAATTTAGTTGCTAAATTGATAAACGGCTAAAGAACGAGACCAAATGAGTAATTAATAATTGTCGTCTAAAAACGGGACGTTACAGCAGGGTCCAGGGCGATATCCTTCTTGGGCCATTCGATAAAAGAGTACACGGCATCCCCTAGTGTTCTGATATCTTCGTTTGGGTGATTCTCCAGCGGGTTGGCCCTAAAATTGTCATATACCATGTCTACCTGGACCCTGGTGTAACGTTGTGCCACCTGGGTACCGTGCTGCACTATCCCTTCCTAGAATTGATACACCATCCCCCGCCCAGCCTTAATAGACATGGATCCAACCATCCTCACTTGGAGCGTGCACGACGTCGCCTCCTACAAAACGATACGCAATTAGCTAAGGCATCCTATAGGTATATCTTTGGAGCATTCCAGAGATGTACATTACCTTAATATCATCGATAGGTAATTGGACGTCATCATGTTCAGAATTTTACGTGGACGAGACGCTACTCTGATGTTGAGGAGGACTGGATCCCAAAATAGCGGGGCGGCTTGCGACTAGTTGAGGAGTTGATTAACTTGATCCTGGAATCTTGTTAGTTGTCTTTGAAATCTTGCAGTAAGCACCTGTTCCAACCAGTCATCATGGTCGGCCTTGGATCTCTTCCTACTCCTATACGTGCAATAGTCGTCTACGAATCCATCCCTCCAAGGTACGTAAACCCCAATGCCTCGCGTGCGCCCGGGTGCTCCTTGTTTCCCAGGGCCGTAGATAGTATATCCTTCTCATTGTCTGTTTCGAAGGAGCTTTCAGAACATGCGGAAGTCAATGCTTGCTGCAAGAGGTCATCATGTTATTATAGACATTATGAAGTTATGGACTTATTAACAACTAGGTAGTTTGACATATCTTACCAGACGTTGGGACACTTCCTGGTCTACCGGGTTTGTGAAAGAGATATCGCCCAAAGACGTGGCTGGTACCCTCCCTCTTAACCAGGTTCGAGCGCACTTGTTTGTGATCTCAGCAAATGGCCCTGTTGCGTTCTCGTTCTCCGCCGCCCATTGCTCCTTTTTACCTATGTACCCAGCGGTGCCTGAGTTTGTGGGGGTGAGTGTTTTGTGCTTGAAGAGCCTTGTGCGCCACACTTTGCTCTTGAAATTCGGGCGTCATCTTCATTTGCACAAAAGCGTCCCATATATCCCGCGATAAGAATTTATACTTCGTGAAGGGCGTCCGACACGTGTTCACGTACTTCATGACAAGCGTGCTCTTGAAGGTCCTCCATGCATGTCCCATCACGAGCAACGCCTGCCGTCGAATGCGTGCCTAGTCTGCTTCTGGGATAGTGAAGAATTTTAAAAATTTTGTCCACAGCTCGTCTCTCCAATCTTTCGATAGAGTGTCCTAGCTTAGTGTGGTGATGGGGACCCGTTCCCTTCCAAGTATCCCGCAGATAGTCCGGAATCTCGCCGCTGCTTTCTTGGGATCCATAGGGACCCCACCGTCACTGACTTCCATAATGGTCATTCGGCCCGTAGGCATTTTCGATGCTCCTCTACCATCTCGCGTACGCACCATTTTTCTCTGAGATCGAGACGCATTCGGCAACGTTGATGAAGGCGACGAAGATGGTGCGGACGCCATCTTGCTTACTTGCTATCCAACACAAATGAACAAAGGAGATCATATTGAAGCTCAAAAGCCACCAGTACATGCAATGGATGAGAAATATGTAAAACTTCGTAAGGATACCATATATAGATAAAGAATACAAATGTAAATCCTCCACGACATTTAAGTTGAATGAAAAGCAAAACATATACCACATGTATATGTAGGAAATCAGCATAAAGCTCAGATAATTGATGATATTGAGTGCTCTCAGAAGGTGAGATACAAATGAATTAAACTTTGCTATGTCAACCCTTTAGTCTATACTCTTCATAAATTAGATAAGAACACTAAAATTCAGATTTTGAGCTCTATCCATTGCTTAACTAGACTGACAGAACAATCACATGTATAATAAGTCCAAACTAATACTTTCTACCAACCATAGATCACCAAGAACCATCAATATCCACTACTACAATCCACATAAGACTATAACAAGGCTCACTGATTTATTACTTCAAACCACTTCAGAAGTATTGGAAGTTCTAAATACAATTTGACAACAGCAGGCAAACTGGTGATTACTTTGATAGCAACAAGCAATCTTGTAAAGCTCAAAATTGAACTAGTAATTCTACCAATTTCAGAATTAGACCATTTCAATCACAGATTAATATTAAGCTCACAAAATCCACTTTGATATATCTCACAGAGCATGAAACAAAAAAGAATAGCCCACATGGCATACTAGCATAAGTATCTCTAGTTCCCATGATCATGAAGAGAGATACCAGAATCCCACAATCCAATCATGGTCTAGATCACAAAATCCCATCTTCAAGGCATCCACCATCTCTAGTTCCCATTACACTAGATCTGAGAGAACTGAGAAGAGAAGGGAAACGCACAGTCAGCCACTGGAGAGGAGGGAAGTTGGAGGACCAAAGGAGGCGCTGGTATTAGCGGCGCGAGGGGGGACCGGAGGAGGCACTGGAGTTGGCGGCGCGAGGGAGGACCGGAGGAGGCGTTGGAGCCGACGGTGTGAGGGAGGATCGGAGGAGGCGCTGGAGCCGACAGCGCGAGGGAGGACCAGAGGAGATGTACCTAGGGCGGGGGGGACGAGGGCGGGTGAACGAGCTAGAGCAAAGAGCTAAGGGCGAGAATAAGGGCGAGTGACCACTAAGGGCGCAAACCCTAGTGGTTTTCCCTAATAAAGGGATATCACAGATGGTTCTATTATCTAACTGTCTGTGATAAGTATTTAACATATATATGACACATTTTCACCTATTAGTAATATATATTTGCAAAAACCGCTAATTTTATCGCAAGTAATTCAACACCTCTACAAAAAAATTGCCATGCTCATGCATAATCCTGCAGTCATTGCTGCAGAAGACAGCGTAGTCGTCCCACCTTTCCACGGTGCAGCCGGTGCTCATGCATCAGTGGCTATCCTGCAATTGCGCCCACACCCGACCTAGTGGCCCGGCCATCTTCTTCCATGCCGTCACCTGGACCATGTTCGTGGCGAGCCTCTAGCACTGCCTACACTCCCGGTTGGTCCTCTTGGCCGTCTCGCATTCGTCGTTGGCCGGCTCATCCTCAACCTGCTTGATGTAGTGCTTCCCAACGTCACGCATCTCATCGACCGTGTAGAGAGGAGGCCGAGCACGTAGGCCGCGGCCTTGTGGTCGGCGACGGCCGCCCATTCAAGGAACACGAGGCAGCGCTACATGTCTTGGGGCGCGAAGACAAGTGCGAGGTCGATGATGAAGCAGGCCTCCGGGTTGCCGACGCCGGCCAGGTGGTTGACGACGATGAGGTAGCGCTCGTTGTCCCACCACTTCATCAGCTCCTCCCGCTCCAGCGCCACACGCCTCCCCACGGCGCGCTTCTTGGACGCCTTGTACATGGCCTTGCGACTAATTAAAATTCAAGACGTACGATATAATCTTAATAAAAGAATTAATTACTCTATAAGAGAAAATTAAAAGGCCAAATTAAGGTATGTTGCTCGTAGGCTGCAGAGGTCAGCCACGGGCTGAGGAGAGCTTGCGGCCACGAGGCTGACGATGTGGAGGACGACATCGTTAGGAAGAGCTAAGACGTCGATTGTCGACCTCCTCGCCAGCTTGGTCCTAGCAGTCATGCTCCGCGTGCTCACCATGGTGTACGTATTCAATACCATACATCCTCACCATGGCGCATGATGATCATTCTTACAAAACGTCGAAGAGACGCATCATATCGCCCGTCGGTGCAGGAGACGAAGAGACGCATATCACAGATGGTTCTTTTTTTGAACCGTCTGTGATTATGACCATATCACAAACGGTTCCACAATAGAATCGTTTGTGATATGGGGTTCCTAGCTTAGGCTGTTTGAATTTAGTTTATGCTAATAACACTTGAACAGTGAGATTTCAAATTTTAATTGAGTATTAGCACATCACAGGAACCTCCATGAATTATTTTAGGATTTTATGATTTTTTTTGCAATTTTATAGAGCCCGGGTCTGTTCAGACCATCCAATCAGAATCAGACAGTCTCAATCAGAGGATATGTTCAGACCATATGAATAGCTCGGTTTGTTTGGGCCGTCCGATTCCGATCGAACGGTCTGAACAGACCCGGTCTCTATAAAATAGCAAAAAATTCCTAAAATACTGAAATAATTCAAGGAGGTTCCTAGGAGGTGCTAATACTCAAATAAATTCAAACCTAGCTTAGGTACTCTATTCAATAGCCTAAGTTAGGAACCCCATGTCACAGACGGTTCTTTTTTTGAACCGTCTGTAATTATGGCAATATCACAGATGGTTCCACAATAGAACTGTCTGTGATATGGGGTTCCTAGCTTAGGCATATTAGGTCATCAAGTCCACATTGATAGCAAAATCAGAGATGAAAAGTCCATATGCAACACATTAACATAAATTTTTCCACTAAAAATTCATTTGACTTCAAAAAATCATATCTAATTCAACTCAACTCCAAATCAAGTAAAACCAATTTTGATATTCCACGTTACATCAGAATAAGAGATTACAACTTCCACGTTACATCAAAATAAGAGATTACAACTCCATAACACATGACAATTCCACATTGACATAAAAAATAAGAGATTACAAGTCCATAACACATAGCAAGTCCACATTGACATGTCTCATGTTATGGAATAAATTTTTATTTAAAATATAGCCCTTCATGATGATCGACACGCATATAGCTAGCTTCCTCACTGGGTTCTTCCTCGAGGCGATGTCGTCTCTGAAAGGAGGCAACTCGTCAAATTGATTGTACTCTTTCTCATCCACGACATTCTCATCTCCGACAATCCTTCTTTTTCCATGAAGAACTATGTGACGGTCCTTATTTGCCGGGTCTATTACATAAAAAACTTGAACAACTTGCTTAGTGAGTACGAATGGTTCATCCTTGTATCCAACACGTTTGAGATCTACAGTAGTGACGTCATACTTGTCGGCCTTCACGCCCTGCGGAAGTTTAACCCAATGGCATCAAAACAGGGGGATCTTGAAAAGTACGTAGTCGAGCTCCCAAATCTCCTCTACGAACCCATAATAGGAGTTCAACCCACGTGGCCCAGTGGTATTGAACTGCTCGTGAAACGCATCTATGCGGACACCGCTGTTCTAGACTGTGCTCTTCCTATCCTGAGCTATCATATAAAATGTGTACCTATTTATGTTGTATCCTTGCCATATCATAATTGTAAATTGTGGCCCTTTTGCCAACCATAGCAGTGTATCATCACTTGATGACCTCCTAGTGAATCGCACCTATAACCATTTTTTGAACCGACGGTTGTGCTCTCTCGTGATCCAAACCTCTGACCGGTCTGGATTCTGTTGGCGTACCATGTCTTTGTGCTCGTCGATGTACGGGGACAATTGGGTCATGTGTTGCAAGACCGTGAAATGGGCTTGAGCATACGTATCCATATTGGGAGTGCTTGCTTTCCTTCCGACAGTCCCGATACCCTCTAGTCTCCCCTCATGATGAGATAGAGGCACACCTATCGGTTCCACCTGAGCCATGTAGTCGACGTAGAACTCAATGACCTCTTCGGTTGTATAACCTTCGATGAGGCTTCCCTTCGGTCGAGATCGATTTCGTACGTAGAACTTGAGAATTCCCATATATCTCTCCAACGGATACATATGACGTAGGAACACAGGGCCGTATATCTTTATCTCTTTCACAAGGTGAACAATGAGATGGACCATGATATCGAAAAATGATGGAGGAAAATACATCGCAAGATGACATAGAGTCATCACCACCTCGGCCTGCAGAGCATCTAGTCCTTCAGGATCGATGACCTTCTGAGCAATTGAGTTAAAGAAATAACACAGCCTCAAGATTGCCACTCGGACCTTGTCCGACAAGACACTCCTAATTGCAATAGGAAGCATTTGTGTCATCAGCACATGACAATCATGAGACTTCATACCAATTAATTTCAAATCTTACATATAAACAAGTTTCTTAATGCTGGCGGAGTAACCGGACGGAACTTTCACATCATGCAAGCTCTGACATAGTTCATTTCTCTCGGCCTTAGATAGAGTGTAACAAGCTAGAAGAAGGTACGTTTGTCCTTTATTGGTATCTTTCGGTGTTAACTCGGTCCTTATGTTCATATCAACCAAGTCATGTCTTGCGTTAATACCATCCTTTGTTTTGCCATTAATGTTCAGTAAGAGACCAATCAAGCTATCACATACATTCTTCTCCATGTGCACGACGTCGATGTAGTGGTGAACTTCTGAGTGCTCCCAATAAGGCAAGTTCCAAAAAATTGACTGCTTCTTCTAGATCATGTTCTTCTGATGGGTCCTTAATTTACGTCCCTTCTCAAGCACAACATTGATATCCTAAACCATATCATAGACCTCTTTCCCTCTAAAAGCCCTTGGAGCTGAACCATCCTCCTTATTTCTATCAAATTGTTTCTTCATCTTGCGGTATGGATGAATCCTGGGAAGGAACCTACGGTGACGCATATACACAGTTTTACGCTAGTTGTTCAGCCATACACTCTTGGTACCATCTAAGCAGTGCAGACAGGCTTTGGCTCCTTTTGTACTCAACCTCGACAGGTTACCAAGGCCAAAAAAATCATTGATGGTGTAGAACAACATAGTGTGTAAAGTGAAGTTCTCTCATTTGTACGTATCCTATACTTGTACCCCTTCGTTCCACAGTGTCACAAGATCTTCCAGCAATGGTGCTAGGTACACATCAATATAGTTCTCGAGTTGCTTCGGCCCTTAGATAAGTAGTGACATCAAAATATACTTTCGCTTCATACACAGCCAAGGAGAAAGGTTGTACATGATAGATTCATGGACCAGGTGCTATGTCAACTGCTCATGTTACCGAAAGGATTGATTCCATCTATACTCAACCCTAACCTTATGTTCCTCGGTTCCGCACTGAACTCTTCAAAGCTCCGATCGAAGTTTCTCCACTAGGCAGAATTAGTAGGGTGTCTTAGCTTTCCATCTTTCCTACACTCCTCTGAGTGTCAACGCAGCAATCTTGCATCCTTTTGGTTGACAAATAAACACTTCAAACATGGGATCACAGGTAGATACCACAACATCTTAGTAGGAGGTTCTTGCTTCACCTTAGCAGTATTCTTACGCTTGTATCAGGATGCTTTGCACATGGGACATACATGCATGTCTGCATACTCTTTACGATACAGGATACAATCGTTCGGACATGCATGTATTCTTTCTACTTCCATTCCCAATGAACAAAAACCCTTCTTGGCTTGGTAGGTGATGCTGGGCAACACGTTTCTCTCTGGAAGGATGTCCGCTAGGAGACCTAACAATGCCGTGAAACTCTTGTCGGACCAACCATTGCTTTCTTTCAATTTTAGCAGTTCAAGCACGGTTGACAACCTTGTGTATTCCGGCTTGCAGCCAGGGAACAAATGTTTCCCCGAGTTCTCCATTAAGACCTTGAATTTACAAAACTCTCTCTCACTGTAGTTCCCTTCTGCATCGCGTAGCATCTGATCCAGATTGTCATCGTGCAACCTATCCTCATCAAAAGCACAGTCTACATCTGGCATATCGTTGAATTCCTCGGCGATGTCATCGTTATTAACTTCCTGTGTAATATGCTCTTCACCGTGACTGGTCCAACATGTATACATTTTTTGAAGCCCCTTCAAATCAAGTGCGCTTCGATCTGTGCCGGATTGTTAAACATCTTTAGATTACCGCAATCAATGCATGGACAGTACATAAATTCTATCCCCTTCTTCAATATATCCTGCTCGGCGGCTCTTTTAAAAGCAAACACGCTATTAATGTACTCTTTACTCACACAGTTCGTATTGTACATCCAGTTTTGGTCCATCTACGCTACACACGTAAGAAATTAGTAGTGTTAAATTAGATTAATAAAATGCAAATACGTTACTCCTCCTATTAACCAAACATACTAAAATTGATTAAAGATTAACCTAGAGCAAATATAAAGAGTTATAGATCGTTACCCTCGGAGCTCATGATGAAAATTCCAAATAACCCATGAGATTCCTCACCTTCTCATTCTCCTCTCTTCCTCCTCTTTAGCTTCCTCCTTTCCTTCTCCTCTCTACGGTGGCGCAATGCGGGTGGTGGCTCAAACCGAAATTGGGTCAGGGGTGAAGGCGCTAGGGGCAGGGGGTCTGTCGGGAGCCGATATTTATAGTGCGAGCATATCACAGACAGTTCATATTCAGAACCGTCCGTGATAAGCGATTATCACAGACGGTTCTTGATACAAACCATATGTGATAATTCATAGACAGTTTGTATCAAGAACCATTTGTGATAAGTGTGATTATCACAGACGGTTCGTATTAAGAACTGTCTGTGAATTATCACAGATGGTTTGTATTAAGAACCGTTTGTGATAAGTGTGATTAGTTTACTGTAGGTAAGGTATGATATTGGTAATATGTTTTATTAAGCAGATTTAATCAACTATTCAGCAGGAGATAAGACTTTAATAGAACAACTCAGATCATTAATTTATTTATGGCATCTAGGAAGAAACAATCTAATACATAAGGTTTTAGCCTAAAGCAAAAGATAAGAGATATTCTTCATGAGCAGGGCTAAGCTCGATATGAGCTGAATGTATACTACTAATGCAACTCGTGCAAGAAAAACGACATCTTTACAAAGTTAAGGGATAACTAAGAGATTGCTACAGGTCTCTAAAGAGCATAATATGGGCTTATCATTGCTGTTATCCAGGACAAATAAATATCCGCTAAGCTATGTTAAACATGCCCCCACACAATTTATGCCATTTTCTATATGTTTATAGACGATAAAATATTTTAAATGCATGAGCCAAGTGCAAAATAGTAAAGATTAATTTTATCTATTTAGTAGATAATTTTATACATTTCTCATAATTTTCCTGGTATTTCTAGTATTTTTTGATAATTTTTAAGGCCTAGGAGCAATTTTCAGAATTACTAAACTCATTAATTAATTTCCCAAACACACAATACTAGTCCAAGGTGCACTAGGTCTAAGGTTTCACAATTTATGGAAGCTCACGTACCTTAGAAATTTAGTGGCTACTATTAATTTAAGGTTCTTGCATAAAAAGAACATTAAAGAAAATAACCATAAGATGGGGGTCTAGCTTAAAAATAACCATAAAACATACTGACCTGCCGCAAAAAAAGGATTCCAGAGGGGTTATTCTGCAAGAATATATAAAAATCCGAAATGAGTCATAAATTTTCCAAACACCAGGGAGTTTTTCGCAAAATTTTCTTATCCGCGAAAAATTCCTCATAATTTTCAGAATCCGACGCCTAGTCAAAAAGGGGTGGGGGATAGGGTCCCCCTGCCTTGTTTTCGTGTGGCAACGATGGCGGCTCCCGAGCGGTAGCCTCACAGCAGCGTGAGGGCAACGGTGGCGCCCAAGGGGTGGGCGAGTGGCGGCGGTCTCGCAGTGGTCCGCGGGTGGCGGCGGTGCCCGAGGGGCGGGTGAGTGGCGGTGGCCTCGCAGCGGTGCGCGGGTGGCGATGGTGCCGAGGGTCAGGCGAGTGGCGGTGGCCTCACAGCGGCGCGCTGGTGGCAACGGTCTTGCAGCGGAGCGCGGGGCGGCAGCCTCACGGCGAAGGTGAAGGCTCGGCCTTAGGCACGGTGCGGCGTCGGAGGCGACATTGGGCCAAGCGTCGTGGAGGTGCGGGCGTGGGGCCGCTTGGCGTAGTGAGGGTGCACGTTCGGCGCGCAACGTGGCAGCGTTTGGGCCGTGGTGGCGCGGTGTGAAGAAGGCACGGGCGGCATAGAGGTAGTGCGCCAGTGAAGCACACGGGGCATGGTTGCTAAACAGCAGGCATGGCGACTTGTCACGGTGGGTTCAGCGCACAGGCGTGTGCCGGCACGACGCGAGGCACGGCGACGGTGCGGGCGCACGACACGGCGCGGGCGGGCGGCACAACGACAGGTCGGCAGAGGCGGTTGCCGACTCGAGGCCGACGATAGTCGCTTTTTTTTTGCGGATGAACAACAATTGATGAACAGAGCATATTCGATCTAACTGTGACGATTAGCGGTAATTAATCGTAGATATCGATTAAACTAATCTGTAACTCTAATTAGCAATTAACAGGTCTAATCAGGTTTGAGCAAAATTAATCTACCTGGTTAATTCATAGCAAAATTAGAGATTGAAAAATGGAATCCCGACAACATACCGACTCAGCCGTGTAGAGCGATTCATGCTAATAACGTGTTAAATAACGTAGTCGTCGCAGGAAGATGAGAGACAATAAATAGAGAGACAATGGATGAAAACACAGTATAGAGGAATCTCTTTCTGTGTACACCGAAACTAATTGCCGGTGTCCATTTGCCGTGTTCAGAGGCAAATGGCCACGATTTTGCAGTGTGGTATAAGCTAAATGACGATTTTAATGTGTATTTCAGCAAATGGCTGCAATGTGCAGTTTCCTGAGCCAATTTTGCCTTAGAACTAAAAAGGCGATAATCCATCCTTATCACTTTATCAGTACATAAACCGTACAGTTTGTTTAGCACCAAAAAAAAACTTATAGAAAATATGTAACCACCCGTACTGGTGAACCCAAATCGAGATAACAAAAGAAATCAAGATATAGTGCAGTTGGTACGTAGTGCACGCAGAAGGGTTTGCAACTTCCATAGCTAGCGAGTCTAATCGTTAGAGCTTTTTATTTTTAAGAGAGGGAGGGAGGGGGAGAGCTAGCTATGGTGTGTGCTGGTAAGGTGTCCCCCTATATATATAGCCCACAAAAGTAAATTTGCATTACAACGCATTGGCAGGATTTTGGGCGGTTACGAGGATCACGCGCATCAGATTTTCATGCGTGCACCGGAAGCACTGAGAAAGGATAAGAAGTCCGCAGACCTGGAGCAAAAAATGAGTTGGTGGAGGCGCAGAAGAATTAACACACAACAACCGCAGCAACAACCCGGCCGAGGCCAGCGCAGAAGACTGAGAAGAGAAGAGCGGCTGAAGAAACAAGAAAAGGAGGATCAGGAGACTACGTTCCGAAGCTTCCTAGGAACGGCCATCTACGTTGCCCTGCTGTTGGGCCAGGTTGCCGCGGTCGCCACAATCGTGGTCCTGTCCTCCAAGCGTCTCAGCAAGCAAGACTACGTCGACCCCGTGAACCTTAACAACGATGAGCACCGCAACGTCAGGCGGTCCTTGAACATCTTCTACGGGCTGGTGCTCGCCCAGGGCGTCATCTTCATCTGCATCCTGCTGAACCCGTTGCTTAATTTCCTCAGGGTCGGCGTCCAAACAAAGTACAGATTGCTTTGGCCTTCCGGCCAGAACATACTCTTCCGTTACAGGAATGACAACTACCTGGAGTTCATCACCGGGAACGTGCGCACCACCCTCAACATGGACTTGGTCACCTTTGCCAAGAAGCTGGCGGTGTCCGATTCCGTCGACGACCAGTTGGTTGGCATTCGGGCCATGGACCGCATCCTCAGATCAGTGGAGTACACAAGCCTGGCCCTTATGAGGCTTCGAGCTTCCCTCGATGCCGATGCATTGGGGAAGCTGGTCGATATGCTGGGCTTGTTCAGGACCGCGGAGGAGAAAAATATCAGAGGACACGCGACAAGAGTAGTGCTGAAACTCGCTCCGGACCTTCTGGTTGAGAGTTTCCCTCAAATCCTCCAGCTCATATCTTCGTTGCTCAGCACAGTCAACAAGAAGAAGGATGTGGACCTCGTCTGGTTTGGCCTGCGAATCCTGGACAAGCTCACGGACAACCCAGACAACTGTAGGCAAGCCAACGACGCCGGCGATCTACTGTCCAAGATCATAGACCTCACCAACCTATGTGGTCATGGCAGCACGGGTGCCACCATCTCTGATTCTTGGATTGAAGAGATTATTCCTTTGCTCCAAAGAGAAGATGACATCCCTCTTCCTGCCATACAGAAGATTGACCGGGAAATTATTATTGGGATGTCACTCAACATCTTGAGGAAGCTGGTCGCCACGCCTGACGACGCTGGGGAGAAGCTCAGGCGCAAAACCTCAGAAAGTGTCCACTTCCTCAGCAACACCGGGGTGATCTTGGAGCATGTCGAAGCGACGAGAGTCCTAGCATGCTTAGCATTGGATAAGACAGCTAGGGAAGATATTGGGAGGTCGCCTGAGGTCATCAAGAAGCTTAAGGATTGTCTACTTTCGAAGACGCCACACGTAAATATCACTAAAGTGGCAGCTAAGTTACTGCTTCTGGACTACACCACCGACGAGCAGCTGACCCAAATTCAGTCGTTCATTGCAGAAAAACATATGCTGGAAGATCAAGGTTTGTTGCTACCAGTGTCGGCCATCATAGAAGAACTTGATTTGAAACTATGGATACCAAGTGTCGTACAAAGTCGTGATCTGGAAGATCTACTTATGGCGCCACGGGTAAATCACTCTGAAGCAGCTGCTGAAGCATTAGTTCTGCTCACTACCGGATGTGAAGAAAATGTTGCGGCCGTCCTAGAAGAAATTAATCTACAGGAGTTCCAGATGATAGTCAACATGCTCTCTTCTGAGAACGGGGAGAAGAGCAGAAGGATGTCGGCCCGCTTAGAAGGATGTAATCTACACCCAGAAACCTCCCAGATATTCAAGAAAATAATCTGTGCTGAGGATGAAAAGCACAGAAGAAGTATGAATGCAAAACTCTTGCAGAATTTGCGTGCCTACTCAGGTCCAAACAAATTTAATCAGCACATGCAAGTAATCGACGAAGCCCTACCAAAGGTAACTTCGTTTAATTCATGTTCTTTGGATGTACAGTCTATTCTACTTAGTACGTTTGCATCATCTCATAGCTATGCCTCACCTTCTATTTTCCTCGAAATAGTAACTTTGCGTCGAGTAAAGCAATTTGACAACCATAATATCTTTCTGAAAATTGATTTAGGTGTTGAAAGAAATCGTTGATGAAGTGGCGAAGCTGGAGGATACAGTATCTACCAACAAAAATCAGGCCGATGTAAGAAAACTACCCTTTTCTGTTCGCGCCTTTCTACTTCATTTTGTAGTTGCATTGATTTAAACTCTGTTTTTTCTTAAAAGCTGATTTTTCGTTGGGACCAAAATTGCTTTTGTTTCGCACGTATTTGTAGGAACAGGATGACCTGCCAATTAAAGAAGGCAAAGTACTAGATAGCTTTATCGGCCTCGCTGTGCAGATTTGCTCCAACCTGAATGCAAGTGATTTCGCCAGAACACTGGAGAGTGTCAATCTTACGGTGGGCACATTTGTGCAGAAGCTCAAGAAGATATTAGAAGTGTACAAGTCTCCAACTACAGATTTCCCTGGGATAAGGAGATCTACAGTTGAACTGATGATTTGGATGATAAAAAACAATAGTAACTACATAGAGTCATTCCTGCAATGTGGACTGTACGAGCAACTGAAAGAAGTGGCAAACACTGGTAGAAAACTCGAGAGCTTTGAGCTGTTTCACTGTGGTGTTGGGGTTGCGCACCATAGTACGTCCATCTCTTCCCTTGCGAGGGAACTACAGGCACAGCTTGCCCTCAGCCCCTATTTCCGAGAAAGGTACTATCTTTTCTTCCATTATATTAGAAGTCTAATTAAACCATAATGCTGGCCTAACAGTGTATAAGATCACACTCAGACTCCTCTAGGAGAATCCATAATTTCGAATTTTGATGTTTGTCTAAACTCCACCAAATACGAAGGACTCTTATCATCAAAATCATTTACTTACTAGTTATGAAATTGTCGACTGAAATTTATGATGTTTTGGTAGAATTTTCCGGTGGTTTTAATGTGATGCACCACACTTCCCAAGCTACCTGAGAGGTCATCTAAAACGATTTTCTTGCTTGTTCTTTGCAGATCCCACTTCTACCAGGAACCTGCAGGCACCATAACTGTTTTAGTTGCTTAAGTCATCACCTTTGATTGTTTTCGACATGCAGCATCCACTGTGTTTGTGTACCAATGCAATCTCTGTTCGTGTCTGAGTAGTTGTGAACATGTAATAATTTACACTCTCCATTCATAGTGTGATCCATCGGTTCACCGCCCCATACTACCATACATACAAGCTTTGTGTATGTAACTGGGAGCCTGTTTGTATCCGATTATGCACATGTGGTGCTTGTTTGCGTTTGTTGTGTGCTTGTATGATGTGTTTGTACAATACTTATATGTTTTGAAATAAGTTTCGAGTAAAGTTTGATTGAATTGAGACTAGATATATATATATTTTTTTTTGTAAAATTTATTTCGACTTTTGTGCAATGGAGTACCCAGACCAAAATAGAGTAGTGATTTCCCCCGTTTATACATAAGAAAGAGAGTCTGAGACAAATATTCGGGAAAAATACTCAAAATGGGATGGATGCGATTCGATCTAAATTCCTAGCAAATATAATTGAACTTTAAGCTACCAGCCGAGCAGAATCTGAACGAATTGCCCCCAACGCAGACAAGTCAGAACTCGATCGGAACACGCTTTTATCTACCCATCGCGAGATTAGAATTTTTTTTTGAAATAATCTTTTTTTATTCAGAATTACAGAAATAATACCACTTAATTTTTTTTACATAAATAACTTCGTGTCGCCGTACGATTGGGCGACTTGGAATAGTCGCCCAACCAGAGTGCGACAAATGTGCGAATCGGTCAATGGAACGGCGATTTCACTGTCCGAGGCATTGTCGCTTAATGGCTTGGCAATATGACCCTAGTCGCCATACGGTTTAACGACTATGTTTCACCTGGACCCAAGTCGCACCACCGCATGGCGACTTAGCGTGGCTTTAAAACCGTGCGCGCGGCCGAACAGTCGCCATTCAGTTGAGCGAGCCAAGCCGAGCGCAAAGAAAAGAAAGAGAGCAGAAGGAGAGGAAAAAAGAGGAGGGGGAGAAGAAGAAGAGGAGAAAAGAGGTTCTTCGCTTCGTATCGACGACTATGACGGTGAGTTTGTAGTATTATTTTATACAAGTATATTTTTTAAACCATGATAGGTTAGCAATCAACGTCATGTGTAGTGATAGATTATTAGCAAATATTTAGAGACAGCATGATTAATTAGTAACCATTATAGGTTAGCAAGCAACATCATGTGTAGTAACATATTGTTAGCATATGTTTAGAGATAGCATGATTAATACAATTAGTTTAGTAGTTTGTATAGAGGAAAAATTAGTTGGTGAAAATAAATTTAGTTGTGCTATTCCGTGTGCTGCGCTAATTTTGTCCGGCCTGATGAATGATAACGTGTTATTTTTCTATTATAAAAACATGTCGATAACCCGTGCATTCGCAAATGCTAGTTTATGGAATGTTAAATATATGTATTTATTTGCACAATAAAAAATGATAACATTTACTTTATAATTTTGGTTGGATTAAGGAATTATGAAATACTAAGACAAAAAAGCACAGATACATGGTTCCGAACCCGTAGGATTATGAAATATGTGAAATTTTGAATTTTTTCCGTAAAACTTCACCCATTATAAATATGCATGGTAACGACGATGTTTTTAATATTTTGCAATGCATAACAGCCGGTACAGGTGTTAACGTAATATAGCCTTTTGTAGGGAAAATTATGTGTTTACCACTTGGGTTTCATGAAATTGTATATGTATTAGCACTGTGTTTGAGTATATTGTTTATGTTTTATTTGCCATTGGAATATAATTTAAATTCTCAATAATATTAATGTTTTTAATTTATTAATTCGCAGGTATGCCTCACGACCCTGGTGGTTCGGACTGGCATTTCAGCCTGCTGGACCGGTTGGTTGATGCGCAGCACCACGCGAGCTGTCGTGTCCCGCATCCGGGTCGCGGGGATGACGCGGCTGACTTGGGGGTGGTTCGTACGCGGACACCCCGACAGGTTTGGAGACTAGACCCACGCTGGGTTGAGAGGTTTGTCCGCGAGCTGTGCCACTTATTTTGTGTCATATGCCCGCTATGTACTTACTTTTTCATGCTTTGCAGGCTGAGTCGTGTCGGCCTTCTACCTCTCACGTGGATGGTGGAGGCCACCGAAGAGGACGATACTCTGGCTGAGGACGACGGGGAGGTCCAGGCCGGTCCGGAGCGGTCACGACGGTTCCCGTTCGACCAGTCGCTCCTGCCAGCCCTAGTGGACCGGTGGCGGCCCGAGACGCACACCTTCCACCTGCCATTCGGGGAGATGGCCCCTACTTTGTAGGATGTCATGATGCTGCTCGGCCTGCCTATCGCCAAAGCCGCTGCATTCCTGCCGGATGCGCCTGTGAACTGGCGCGATGCCCTGCTGGGCAGGTTTCAGGGTGTTCTTGGGGTGGAGGCCACGCCACCGTACTTCGACTTCTTGGTGTGACAGCGGCATGGCCCGCCCCTGCGGTGGCTTTTGCAGTTCCGGGTACGTATAATACATATTTTACATGTTTAGAGATGCACTATCCTAGTTGTATGACGGGCGTACTAATTATTCGTTTGTGCGTAGGTCGAGCGGATGGTCCCGCAGCCCACCGCCGAGTAGGTGTCGCGGCACCTCGAGGCGTACCTGCTATGGCTTTTCGGTTGGGTACTATTTACCAGTAGTCATGGTGACTCCGTCGACGCCCGCCTCGTGGGCTACGCGAGGGCCATCGCCGACGTACCGCG
Organism: Ampelocalamus luodianensis; assembly: GCA_036346255.1. Classification (NCBI taxonomy): domain Eukaryota; kingdom Viridiplantae; phylum Streptophyta; class Magnoliopsida; order Poales; family Poaceae; genus Ampelocalamus; species Ampelocalamus luodianensis. The sequence goes on along the minus strand of CM070617.1, from coordinate 54,623,539 downwards.
GCATGTGCGATGCGTGCTGTAGGACGAGGCCGTCATCTATCTTGACAGGTTGCCCCCTCCTGCTGTAGCTGTGGTCGTTCGAGCGCTTCTTTCTCGGACGGCCCATGCTGGTTGACTCCGTCTGTATGACGCGAACATGTACCATGGGGACGCGGTCGATTGGTCGACCGTAGGGTCCCTTTGGTGTCATAGACTGGTACATACTCTCCCACATCTTCACTAAACATGTATTACGGGTCATCCTTTATAACTACTGTTCTAGTTTGCAGGCACAGTACGCACATGTGCAGGTCACACGTGTGTACGAGCACTGCGTGGAGCAGCTAGACCGCCTCACCACTAACGACGTGAGCTGGGAGCCGTACTCTGATCAGGAGAGAGAGCTGCGTGCTCCCGCGGGGTTGTCCTCGCTCTGCTTGCGCGACCGGGCATACTGACAAACGTAGAGGAAGCTCGTCTTCGACGTCTTCATCGACTACGTGGTGCACATGGTGATGAGCCAGTTCGGCTGTGAGGACCCCAGTTTATTTGGCTTGTAATGCTTAACCAACCACCTGGTCCTAGCATCACAAATCAAATAAACTGATCCTCGAGATATGTATACTTCCGAGCAGCGATATCGCACCTCGTTACAAAATTAGACATCAACTCCATTCAACATAGAGTCCAAACATTACACTACAAGCGGAAGATAAACAAATAGTAACAATATTACGGACATAGGCCGGCGGTGCCACGAGATACACAAATAACAACAAAAGACAGCGGAAGCAAAGTGCCATAAGATGGCTATAAACAAAGCCAATCGGTGTGCCTTCAACCCACAAGGCATCGGCCCGGACCGCCAAGCCTAGTCGTCACCCACGGCGGCAAAGACTGACTCACGAAGTGAGGCCCCGAGGCTCACCTTCTTCCTCTGCAACAAAAACATTAAGCAAAGCACACGAGTACAAAGATTGTCTTTGTACCCGCAAGACAGACGTGTGAACTAGCGGACTGTTCATAGACTACATGCGAGCTTATTTGGTGGAGGTCATATGTTTCATTTGCATAAAGCCAACTTTATTTGCAATAATGTATACTGATTTTAAAGGCAAGTTTGCAATTCATTTTTAAGATTGAAATAACAATAAAGATAATAATAACAAAAGCGAAAGATAAACAACCTAGAAGTGACTATCCCAATAGTCACCACAACAATAACACGAATCCCGATTCGTACCACCCATCAAGTTTTAATTTAAATGTTGTAGTCTAACTCTTGAAAAGCTTACCCAAGCGTGTCCATCACCTAGGGCGAGGCTATTCGAATAGTTTTTAACCTGCAGGTGTACCACTGTACCCACACTTGGACCGCTTTAAGCCAAAGCACACTTCGAAGGTATGCGGCACAGACTAAGTCCTACGAGACTGTTTCCAATATTGTGTATCAACCCGAGCCGCTCGTATGGGTAGAAACACCATACGCTTACATGGTAAAGCCGAAAGACAACTACCCACTCGGGATAAAGCTTTTGGACAACTACCATGCTCCCACCTCCATCCCTCCTGCGACCTCCTGCGACCGGAGCCAATACACGCCAAAGTACTAGGTCAAGAGAGGTCCCATATACTCTAGTGTGGTTAGCACGCGAAATGCTGGATAAAAATTCACTCACAAGATGTTCGGTCCTTAATTGACCGGGCACCTTTCGATCCACACCAAAAGATCACACCATTCTTACCATTGTGCGCGTCCAAATCATTTTTGTTTTTGGTTTTAGTTTTGCAAGTAAGCATAGCAAAATGCGAAACATAAAGTTGTAGTAAATTTTGTGTGATCAAGGTTACCGACTAAAGTCGATAACACTTGATTCTACCGATAGCTAAGCATATCTAAGCAAGTTGACCGGATCTACTAAGTGACAAGAGATCATCCAATGATCTCTAATCACAAAGAAATAACCTAGGCTCGGTAGTAGAGATCAATATTTTGACTACAGGATATGCATCTACGGATTTAACTAATCAATTTAACACAAATTAAGCGATGCATACATACAGCTGAAACAAAATATTAGACTTTAAAATACTGGGATAAATATGATCAAACGCTTGCACTGCCTTTGTTGCTCAATATGGTGCGGAGGATCGTCCTCAGGGTTGCCGCAAATATCGAAGCCTAACGATCGAACATAACAGCAAATAAGAACGAATAACACCGACAAAACTCAAACATTCAACAACATCAAACAAGCCAAAACTCACACAGCAGCCTAAGCATGAAATAACAGAATTTTAGAAACAGAGAACAAATCATTTTAAGTTATTAGCAATTTTCTATGAATTTTCTAAGCTAAAAACACAACAAGTCACTAGTTAATTACTTAACAAATTTTCATGAACAGAACCAGTGTATAAAATCTATCCTAATAGTTAGTATACTGAAAATGAAATTTTACAGAATTGGGTTCATTTAATTTGGACAATTATTGGAAGAGATATGCATTTTCTAATTTAGAAGATACATAAGACATCATTTTATTAGCTAACAGATTTTTGCTACAGAGACATGGGTGAAGTTAATTTTATCAAATAGCACACTTAAAATGAAAATTAACAGCACTGGTTTCATACAATTTGGATAAAAATTGAATTAGTTATGCATTTTCTAAGTTTAAATGAATTAACAGTGCAACAGAAAAGCATTTCAGAAATACTAAAGCACTTAATACTTCTTCTACCGACGCACGGCTAGCCCCAGCCACTGACAGGCGGGCCCGCGCGAAAACGCTGACCAGAGCGGATTGCCCGCATAAGGTGACGTCGAAGGCGTATTCTAAGAATACGTCTTTGACATATCAAAGTGTACTTCTAACATATACTCACAGAGAAATACGCTTGCCGACAGAGAAAACGCATTAATAACACTACACCACCCCAACTGACATTCCGGGCCCACATGACAGAGACACAAAGTGAAATGCAACGGTTGGATTAAACGATTTCTAAACGTGATTAACCAAAGAGGGCCCACCAATCAGAGACTCAGCTAGAACAGGGGTTAGCGCTAACTAAGCTTCACGGCTCATCATCGCACGCACGGGGGCGGCGCGCGCGCGCAGTGATCTAGCAAACCGGTGAGTTTCAAGGCGAGTGAGTGGCACCTCAAGGTTCGCAAAGACCTCACGAACCGGTGCGGTGACGCGAGCCCAATGGTCGACGGAGATGAGCTCACGGCGGCGGAGGCGGAGAAGAAAGTGCGGTGCTCGCGGAGAAGATGCTACGACTTGGCGGCCGAGAAGGTGCGCCACGGGATCGCGGAGACACCAGGAACGATAAGCCCACGATTTTGATGATGGAGGAGGACGGTGGCGCCCGGAATTGACACGGCGGCGCTTTACCGAGCTTGGAGAAGAAGGCGTCGCAAAGCCTCGGTGAAGCACCAAAGAGTTAAACAAGGTCACGGTTAGACTCAGTGGTCGATTGCGATCCTAAAGGACCAAAAGTCGATACTAGGAACTCACCAGAACGCAGATGAGCTTGCGGGGCCGAGATCACCGGAGGCGGAGACGACGGACACGCCCCCGGCGATACACTGGACACCGAGAGCTCGAGATGGGAAAAATGGAGGCGGCGAGGAGAGTGGATCACAGCGGTGCGGTCTCGGGCTCGAGGGCGGCGCTAACACGGCGGCGTTGCTCTCGGGTTCTTCTCCGGCCGGAAAGGAAATTTGGGCGGAGAAAACACGAGAATGGACGCGAAGGGTAGTGGATTGGCTCAGTGGGTAGATGAGATCCCGACGATGCTTCACGGGCTGACACGAGGACAAAAAGGTGGCAGCGACGAGGGACGTGGCAAGCATGCGCGCACGGCCGTGAGCTCCGGTGAGGTGCGGAGAAGATGAGGTCGATGCTGACAGGTGGGACCCACATGTCAGCGACAGGAGCAAAGCGGTGCGAACCGGAGGTTCTACTCGATCGGAAAGATGCTGACCGTTGGATCTGAGATGGACGGTCGAGATTGATGTATGCATTCGGACAGGTCGGTTGCGCATGCGACGTGGATCGTTCGATTTGCATCGGACGGTCACGATCGATTGGACTCGCGCGCGGTGCAGCTAGGCGGTGCGACCGAGTCAAGTGGTGCGATTCGGTTTGAGTCGGACTCGGGTTCGAGCGACAAACAAAGATGTTTTCGATTTTTGATTTTAAAGCTAAGAGAGTTTAGGGAATTTTTAGAGATAGATCCGAGCTCCAAAAATTCCGAAATTTTTATGGTAGCTACTTGAGATAGAGAACAACACTGCATAAATTTTCCAGAACTTTTTATGCACTGAAAAGTTCTACAGAAAATTCTCAAGCATGCTGACCTAGGATTTGACCAGATTTTCAACTAGTTTGACTTGGCCATTTGAAATAGCAAATAAAATCTAAAAATTGTGAAATAATTCAGGGAGGTAGATAGGATGATCAAGATGATAGGAAAAATAATTTCAGAGGATGATCATAAGTTTGAAAGCTAAGAATCTGATAACAACAATTTCCAATCACAAGAATTAAATTCTAAAAATTGGAAATTGCTAGGGAAAATTGTAGAAACTTTCAAATGATTTGAAGAGACAACAAAAGTTTTTATTTCTCCTCAAAATTTTACATTTGAAATACAAACCCTAAGTTAGGGCTGTTACAAATCTCCCCTTACAGAATCTCGCCCGAGATTACGATCATCTGGGGAAGAAGGACGGGTAATCTGCTCGGAGACGATCTTCCCGCTCCCACGTAGCTTCATCCTCGGAGTGGTTTGACCACTGAACTTTGAGGAACTTGATCACACGGTTCCTCGTTCTGCGTTCAGCTTCTTCGAGGATACGAACGGGACGCTCACGATAAGACAGATCTTCCTGCACATCGATATTTTCCAATGGTGTTTCCTCCACAGGAACACGAAGGCACTTCTTCAATTGCGACACGTGGAAAACATCATGCACCCCTTCGAGTGTAGCTGGCAATTCTAACTTGTATGCAACAGCTCCCACTCTCTTGATGATGCGATACGGCCCGACATATCGAGGAGCCAGTTTGCCCTTGACACCGAAACGACGATGTCCCTTCAGAGGTGAGACTTTGAGATACACAAAGTCATTGGGCTGGAAACTCAACTCACGGCGACGCCGATTTGCATAGTTCTTCTGCCTGGACTGAGCTACGCGCAAGTGCTCACGAATCAACTGCACTTGACTTTCAGCTTCATTGATGGAATCTGGGCCAAAGAACTGCCTCTCACCAGTTTCTGACCAGTTCAATGGTGTTCTGCAGCGCCGTCCATACAAAGCCTCAAACGGTGCCATGCCGAGACTAGCACGAAGTCGTTGTTGTAGGAGAACTCGGCAAGCGGTAGGCACTTCTCCCAATTCTTCCCATAGGAAAGAACACAAGCACGGAGCATATCTTCAAGAACTTGGTTGACCCGCTCCGTCTGACCATCAGTCTGAGGATGATAGGCTGAGCTGAAAGAAAGACGGGTCCCCATGGCTTCTCAAAGCGTGCCATAGCCGAGAAGTGAAGAGAGAGCCACGATCGACACAATCGTTCGTGGCACACCATGCAAGCTCACAATGCGGAGATATAGAGATCTCATCCACTTTTCTCCTTTGCGTTTGGTGTTATCTCTCGCCCGATTTTGTTTCCGCCGGAGAAGGAAACGGCGCAGCAGCGCCGCGCTGGAGAAGCTTCTCTGAGCCCGCAACCTCACCATCGCGGAACTAGCACTTGCGTCGCATCCATTTTTCCCATCCCAGCCTGTGGCATCCAAAGTGAACCGTCCGAGCTACTTCTTCTCCCAACCTCGCTGGTCTCGCTCCGCAAGCTTGCTAGTGCTCCGTGAGTTTCAGCCTCACATTGGTCCTTCGATCGCATTGATGCAATCAAGCCACGATGGCTTCATTTTTGTCTTTGGCATCGCTGAGGGCCGCGCACACCTTTCTTCTCCAATCACGGTTCCGCGCGGCAATTCCGCCGCCGGACCTTCTTCTTCGACGTTATCTTGTGCTTATTGCCTCGGAGTCGAGGCGATTCCGCGGCGCACCTTCCCGGCTTCTCAAGTTCAGAGAGCTTATCCGCGAGCGTCGAAGCTTCTTCTCCGCCTCCGCCGTCGCGAGCCCATCTCCCGCGAATCATTGGGCTCCGTCACCGCCACCGCTTCGTGAGGTCTTTGCGAACCTTAAGGTACCACTCACCGCCTTGAAACTCATCGTTTGTTAGATCACCCGCGCGTCGCTACTGCCTCCGTATGGCGTTGATTTGTACGCCGCGCTGCTTAGTTATCGCTAAACCGGTTCTCGTTAGGTCACCGATTTGTGGGCCCTCTCTCGTAAGGCCCGCTTTAGGATTCAAATCTAATCGCTTTAATTCTCTCGAGTCTCGCTATGTGGCCCGGAATGCCGCTAGGGATTGTGTAGTTTTGTTAATGCGCTTCTTTCATGAAGCGATTTTTGCCGGGCATATGTGTTAGATTACGCTTCCATAATGTAAGACGATTCTTTGAACACGCTTCGACGCCACCTTATGCGGCAGTCCGCCTCCGGTCAGCATTTTCGCTACGCCCGCCTCGCTGCTGCTCAGCTAGCCGTACGCCAGAGTAGAAGCATAGGTGCTTTAGTATTTCGAATGCGTCACAGATCGTTAAATCAATTAAACTTGTAAATGCATAGCTAATTCAATTTTTATCCAAATTGCATGAAACCAGTGCTGTTAATTTTCTTTTAAATGTATTATTTACAAAAATTAGTTTCATCCATGTCTTTGTAGCAAGAATCTGTTAATTAACAAAATGATGCCTTTAGGTATTCTAAATTAGAAAATGCATATCTCTTCCAATAATTGTCCAAATTCAATGAACCCAATTCTCAGAAAATTTCATTTTCAAAGATACTAACTATTAGAATAGGCTTTGTACACATGCTTCGTTTTCAGGAAAAAAAGTAAGAATTAACTAGTGCTTGTTGTGTTTTTTAGCTTAGAAAATTCATAGAAAATTATTAATAACTTAAAATGAATTGTCTTCTGCTTGAAATTTGGTTATTTCATGCTTAGGCTGCTGTGTGAGTTTTGGCTTGTTTTGATGTTGATGTATGTTTGAGTTTTGTGTGTTATTCGCTCTTATTTGTCGCTTATGTTCGATCGTTAGGCTTCGATATTTGCGTAAACCCCGAGGACGATCCTCCGCACCTTATTGAGCAACAGCACCCAGAAAAGCAGCTTTGATCATTCCTATCCCAAAGATTTTAAAGTCTAATATTTTGTTTCAATTCAGTATGTATGCATTGCTTAATTTGTGTTAAATTGATTAGTTAAATCCAGAGTCGCATATCCTGTGACAAAATATTGATCTCTACCACCTGAGCCTAGGTTATTTGCCGTGATTAGAGGCTGGATGGTCTCTTGTCACTTAGTAGATCCGGGTCAAATTGCTTAGATATGCTTAGTTATCTAGAATCAAGTGTTATCGATTTTAGCTCGTAACCTTGATCACACAAAATTTACTATAATCTTATTGTTTCAAGATTTTTGCTATGTTTAATTGAAAACTAAAACCGGAAACCAAAAATGATTTAGACTTGGCCAAAGGTATGATTGGTGTGATCCACAGGATCGAATGGTGCCCGAGTCAACAAGGACCTAACATCTTGTTACATCAACTAGCATTAAGTCATACAACTACACTCAGAATATATGGACCTCTTGACCTAGTACTTTGCGCGTGTATTGCCCTCGGCCCAGGAGGCCCCAGAGGGATGGAGGTGGAGCAGCTGGTAGTTGTCCAAAAGCTTTATCCCGAGTGGGTAGTTGTCTTTCGGCTTTACCATGTAAGCGTATGGGTTTCATCCATACGAGCGCTCAGAGTTAATACACATGGCCATTGCAACCACGAGGACTTAGTCCGGCTTAGCATAGATACCGGAAGTGTGTTTGGCCAATACAACTCAAGTGTGGGTACATTGGTACACCCCGCAGGTTCAAACTATTCGAATAGCCTCGTCCCAGGTTATGGACACGCTTGGCAAGGTCTTCCAAGAGTTAGACTACAACATTTAAATTAAAACTTGATGGGTGGTACGAACTCGATTCATGTTATTGTTGTGGTGACTATTAGATAGTCACTTAGGTATGATGTTTTACTACTCTTTGCTATTATTATCTCATCAGATTTCAACATTAAAAATGAATTGCAAACTTGCCTTTAAATCAGATTACATTATTGCAAATGAAAATTGGCTTTATGCAAATGAACCATATGACTTCCACCAAACAAGCCTCGCATGTAGCATATGAACAAACCGCTAGTTCACATCGCACCTTCACGGCGGTACAAAGACAATCTTTGTACTGTCAAAGCTTTGCTTAATGTTTTGTTGCAGAGAAGAAGGTGAGCCTCAGGGCCTCACTGCGTGAGTCAGGCTGCCGCCTGTGCAGCATTTACTTCAGTTCTGCTGCTCCGGTCAGATGCCCGTGGGTGGAGGCACACTGATTGGCTTTGTTTATAGCCATCTTATGGCACTTTTTGCTTCACTGCCGTTGTTGTCTGCTTGTATTCTTGTGGTTCCATCGGGCCTATGTCCGTAATATTATTGTTACTATTTGTTTATCTTCCGCTTGTAGTGTGATGTTTGGACTCTATGTTTGGAATGGAGTTGATGCATACTTTGTTGTGAGGTGTGTATACCGGGCTCGAAGTATACATATCTCGAGGATCAAGTTATCTGATTTGTGATGCTAGGACCTGTGGTTGTTACATTACAAACCAAATAAATTGGGGTCCTCACAAAGTTGGTATCGTGAGCCATTCTGACTGTGAGCAACCTCAAGCATAGTCGCCCTAGGATATTTTGAAAGTCTTATTTTCAAATTATAAAAAGGTTTATGAAACCCAGGCATTCTCGATTTTATTCTCACCTATCTTAGCTTTCTACTCACCTTACTCTAATTTGAGTTTGAGAACTTGCTTTTCTTCCCTTTTCAAAAGGTAGTTACTTAGCTGTGGAATTAGTTTTTGGGAGAACTATGGAAAATCGTGGGAGTAATAGGGTAAGATGTAAAGTGAGTAGTTATATGTCCGATTTTATGGGTCGAACTCTAACTCGCTGCGTTGTGTTTAGAGCTTCTGACTGCCAAGAAATTTTCGCTTTTTGCTTTTAAATTGTTGCTAACTTGTTTTAGTGGAACAGATACAAGCGGAACTCGTAGAGGCTCAATCAGCCATCTGGTCATGATGAGGAGCTTTCCTCCTCCGACCATGGCCGAGCTCTCGCCGAGCGGCTTAAACCGCATGGACCGTACGCGCGATCTTGGAGGTGTTAGTGCTAGGAATACTTCCACTCGCCGGTGGTGGCGGCCACCGCACTCGCGCGGACTTGCAGAGTTCCTCCAGACGCAGCCGCGACTTCTTTCCCGCCCCGGTGACCTCTCTCGATGCGTATGATTGGTCGGCGCATGGTTGAGCTAAAGCTCAACATAGCCCAGGCTGTGCGCAGGATAAGGCATTTTCTTCGCGCCCCACCGCACTTGAGGGCGCAAGACTCATGGTGGGAGAACTATCTCGCCATGCCCAAGCCCGCGGGCGTGGTCGCGCGGAAGAGTTCGACGCTGCCGGGCCCACATCCCCCGGCGGCCCTGATGAAGCCAAGAAGAAGGAGCTCGTGCTCAAGAAAGGGCGCAACTGTGACGAGCACTGGTGACGAGTTCAATCATCCGGCTCGTTATGTTCGAGGAGGTGGTCTGGGCCATGAGGCAAGCAGAGAAGTTTATGGATGGCTTGTCCGAGGAGTCGCAGGACAAGCTATCTATTGTGGACTTCGACTTTCTGTGCCTTGGTAGATAAGGCCATTGTTGTCGAAAGATAGGCGGCGTGGAGCAGTCCTGCAGCGCAAAATGGAGGCGCATCACCTACTTCCACACCAGCCCTCGCTCGCCCCTGCCGGGCCAAAGACTGTGGCTGCTTCTTTTGCTCCACCGGCGCCGAGGCCATCTCCGCATCCAGCTCCCTCCACCACCACAGCCGGGTGAGCCTGGGGCCATTGGCGCCGCGATTCAAGAGCACAGCGAGCTCTCCGTAACTGGGCGGCCGAGGTCACTTGTTTTCACGCGATAACAAGGGCCACAGGCGAATGCCTCGCCTCGCAGAGAAGAGAGCAGAGCTTCTCGCCCTACGGAGGACGCAGGCGGAGTGGTCACACACACCACCGTAAGATGATCCGTAAGTTCTGTGGCAGGCAGCAGCAAGCCGAGTGAACCACTCACCCGAGGAGGCCCAGTGAGGCGCTGTGATGTTGTGATGGGTACACTCTTGTTAATTTCGCCCCGTCACAGATATTATTTTGATTCTCGAGCATCGATTCTTTATTTCAAGATCATTTGCTGCTGCTAGTGGTCTTCATTGTGTTCCTTTAGAAGTTCTTTGCTCATCCGCCTCCGGGTCGGAAATGAGAGCTGATTTACAATGCCTGGATGTTCCTATCATAGTCAAGGGAGGATTTTTAGCAAATCTTATTCGCCTGCTCAAAGAAGTCTCGGATGTGATTCTTGGCATGGATTGGTTGTCCCAAAGACTTAAAGGAAAGGATTGATTGTGCCAGAAGATCTGCCTATCTTACCAGCTCTTCTGGCGAGCAGGTCGGATTTTCGCCGCAGCGTGGCACACCATGCAAGCTCACAATGCGGGAGATATAGAGATCGCCAATCGACAACGAGAGTGGTAAATCTTGGCATGGTGTACAAGGCGATAGCTTGGCGATATGTCGGGCCATATCGACTTGAAGGTGCGATGTTTTCCATGTGTCACAATTGAAGAAATGCCTTCCGTGTTCGATTAAGGAAACACCATTGGTAAGTATCGGCAGGAAGTGCGCTACGTGGCGTCCGTTCGTATCCTCGAAGAAGTGAGAGCGAGCGAGGAACCGTGTGATTAAGTCGCTGCAAAGTTCGATGGTCGAACCACTCGAGATGAAGCCACTTGGGAGCGAAGATCGTCTCGGCGATTACCCATCCTTCTTCTCCGTGATCGAATCTCGGGTTCCTATAAGAGGAGATTTGTATGACCTAACTTAGGGTTTGTATTTCAAATGTAAAATTTTGAGGAGAAATAAAAACTTTTGTTGTCTCTTCAAATCATTTGAAAGTTTCTACAATTTTCTAGCAATCGCTTTATGCCCTGCGTGCGGTGGGAGGCATCGCGTGACTTCATAAAAGCCACGAGCTCAGTCGCGCTGCAACCGTCAATCGATCGATAACAACCCGGATAGCATCCTTCCACGAAGAAGTGCAGGCGGACCGGTGATAAAATCCATGCCTCTGATCCACTTCCACTCTGGTATAGGCAAGGGTGGAGGAGACTGCCGGCCGATGCTCGGCCTTGGCGCGACAACATATGTCACATCGGCCACGAACACAGCAATCTCGCTTCATGCGAGTCCACGAAATCTCGCGAGATCTTGGTACATTTAGTGGCCGGGATGGATGGACAAAGGCGAATCATGGGCCTCTGAAGAATCAAATCCCGCAACTCGGGACCTTTGGGACCACAAGGCGCCGCCCAAACCACACAACACCGTGCTCATCTTACGTGAAACACTTGGCTGATCCATTCTGATGTTACGCTTGATTTTACCACGCCATCATCGATTCTTTGTCTTGCCTTGATCGATCCACCAAGGTTGGTTGCACAACCAAGGCGACAAAGGGAACCATGCTCAACCAAACCCAAGTTGAGGCATTTGGAATTACGCAAGAAGCGCGAGTTCTTTGCTCTTGGATCATCAAAGTATTGCAATACACCTTTCGACTAAGTGCATCGGCTACCACATTGGCCTTGCGGTGATCTCGAATACCCATGTCATAATCTTTGATTAATTCCAACCATCTCCTCTGCACGAGGTTCAAATCTGGTGAGTAAATAAGTATTTCTAACTCTTATGATCGAATACACCTCACGGTTTCCGATCAAATAATGCCGCCAAATCTTGAGTGCATGAACTCTGCAGCAAGCTCTAAATCATGGGTGGGATAGTTGAGCTCATGAGGCCTCAGTTGCCTAGATGCATAGGCAAGCTGCTTTGCCTTCTGCATAAGAACACACCCGAGTCCCAGCGAGAGGCATCGCAATAAATATCGAAGCTCTTGTGGATATCGGGAAGAGTAAGGACTGGAGTGAAGTCAATCGCTGTTTGAGCTCCCGAAAGCTCTCATCACAAGCGAGAGGACCATACAAACTTCTTGTCCTTCTTAAGCAATTCGGTCATCGGCTGCGATCTTGGAGAAGTTCTCGATAAAGCGGCGATAGTAGCCCGCTAAACCAAGAAAACTCCGCACATCGATGGTGACTTGGTGGCCCCAAGATAGAACATCGTGACTTTCTTTGGGATCTCTGACTATTCCTCCAAATGAAAGAACATGGCCCAAAAATGCCACTTCCTTCAACGAACTCACATTTCTTTGAACTTCGCATACGGTGATGCTCCATAACTTGCCCAAAACAATCTTGGATGCTCGGCATGCTCTGCTTGATCTTGGAATAGATAAGAATGTCATCAATAAAAACCACCACAAATTTGTCCAAATACTCCATGAATACGAATTCATAAGGTTCATGAACAACGCTGGAGCATTGGTCAAACCGAAAGACATGACGGTGTACTCGTGCGAGGCCATAACGAGTAGTGGCCGTCTTGGAATATCCTCGGCCACGATCCGGACTTGATGATAGCCCGATCTCGGATCAATCTTGGAGAACACACGAGCTCGGACAAGCGGTCAAAAGATCATCAATGCGGGCGGAGGATATTTGTTCTTCACCGTCACTTCATTGAGAGGGCGGTAATCAACACACATACGCAAAGTCTTGTCCTTCTTCTTCACAAAGATCACCGGACAACCCCAAGGAGATGAACTGGGACGGATGAAACCCTTTGCTTGGAGCTCACCAAGCTGCTTCTTCAATTCTTCTAGCTCATTGGGAGGCATCCGTCTGGCGCCTTGAAATCGGGCGATGCAGGGCGACAACTTCGATGGCAAACTCGGATCTCGAACGGAGGCATCGAGCAAATCTTCGGAAAGACATCCACAAAGTCGGATACTATGGGAACATCTTGAATTTGCAAGGTTGGCTTTGCTTCTAATGCACATAGACACGGGCCTGAAGTGCCGTGGCGAAAACCCGACTTGCTCACCCGAAGAAGTGGTAAGATAGACAATCTTCACAGCACAATCGATTTGCCCCAAGTGTTGGGACAACCAATCCATGCCAAGAATCACATCGGACTCATTGAATCGAGCGTAATGAGATTTGCCAAAAATCCCACTCCTTCAACTATGATAGGAACATCCCGACATCAGAAATCGGCTCTCATTTCCGACCCGGAGGCGGATGAGTAAAGGAACTTCCAAAGGAACACGATGAAGACCACTAGCAGCAGCAAATGATCTTGAAATAAAGAATGCGATGCTCGAATCAAATATCTGCGGCGGGCGAGAATTAACAAGAAGTATACCAATCACAACATCGGCGCCTCTGAGCCTCCTCGGTGAAAGGTGGTTCACTCGACCATTGCTCGCACCACGGGTCTTCGAATAATCTTAGTGGCGGTGACCGCTCCTGCCGCGTCCTCCATTAGGGCGAGGGCTGCTGCAACACTCGAGGCGAGCGTTCGCATAATGGCCCTTGTTGTGGCGGCGAAAACAAGTCACCTCGGCGCCGGATTGCGGAGGCGCTCTGTCTTTGGATCGCGGCGCGCGTGGCTGGCTCACGGCTGCGGTGGGCGAGGAGCTGGTGCGAGATGGCCTCGGCGCGGTGGAGCAAAAGAACGGGCCATCGGTGGCGGCCGGCCGAGACGAACGAGGTGGTGTGAGTAGGCGATCGCCTCCCATTTGCGCTTGCGGGACTCGCCAGCGCCTTTGCCTTATGCTCTGCAACAATGGCCTTATCTACCAAGGCACGAAAGTGCGAGAAGTCCACAATGGATAGCTTGTCCTGCGGCTCCTCGGACAAGCCATCCATAAATTTCTCTGCTAGCCTCATCCGAGGCCACCTCCCCGGAGCATAACGAGCGGATGATTGAACTCGTGCAGGTACTCCGTCACGCATTTGCGCCCTTGCTTGGCGCGAGGAACTCCTTTTCTTGACTTCATCGGGCCATCCGGGATGTGGGCGACGAAAAGCGGCCGAACTCCTCCCACGCGACCACATGGCCCGCGGTGCATGGCGAGATAGTTCTCCCACCATGAGAGTGCCGCGCCCTCAGGCGGTGGGGCGAAGAGTGCCTTGTCTGCGCTGGCATCGAGCTATGTTGAGCTTCCGCTCAACCATGCGCGACCAATCATCCGCATCGAGAGGTCCTCGAGGCGGGAGAAAATTGGCGGTGTGTGCGGAGGAACTCTGCAAGTCCCCGCGAGTCCAGTGGCCGCCACCACCGGCGAGTGGAGGTATTCCTAGCAATAACCTCCAAGATGCGCGTCGGTCCATGCGGTTTCGCTCGATCGGCGAGAACCTCGACCATGGTTGGAGGAGGAAGCTCCTCATCATGACCAACTGCTTCGCTGCTGCGCGTTCTCCGGCCATCTGTTTCACTAAGACAAGTTAACAATAGCGGAAAACACGAAGTCAATACCCACTGCAATTAACACTAACGACACAAAACAAGCACAAGACTTTTAAGTTACAAAACCAAGCGACAAAGATCGGACACTTAGCAAACTCATACATATCTTACCCTTATGCCCCACAAATTTTTAATTAAACTAATTCTCTATGGTTCTCCCAAAGACTGATTCTACAGGTATTAACTATCTTTTGATAGGAAAGAGAAAACCAAGTTTCAAAACTTAAATTAGAGTAAGATGAGAGTAGAAAGCTAAGATAGGTAAGGAATAAAATCGAGAATCTGCCTAGGTTTTCATAAACCTTTTATAATTTGAAAATAAGACTTTCAAAATATCCTAAGGGCGGCTATGCTTGGGTTACTACGGTCGAATGGCTCGATACCAACTTTGTGAGGACCCAGTTTATTTGGCTTGTAATGTAACCAACCACCGGTCCTAGCATCACAAATCAAATAAGCGATCCTCGAGATATGTATACTTCGAAGCGATATCGCACCTCGTTACAAAATTAGACATCAACTCCATTCAACATAGAGTCCAAACATTACACTACAAGCGGAAGATAAACAAATAGTAACAATATTACAGGACATAGGCGGCGGTGCCACGAGATACACAAATAACAACAAAAAGACAGGAAGCAAAAGTGCCATAAGATGGCTATAAACAAAGCCAATCGGTGTGCCTTCAACCCACAAGGCATCGGCCCGACCGCCAAGCCTAGTCGTCACCCACGAGCGACAAAGACTCACGAAGTGAGGCCCCGAGGCTCACCTTCTTCCTCTGCAACAAAACATTAAGCAAAGCACACGAGTACAAAGATTGTCTTTGTACCATAAGGCAGCGTGTGAACTAGCGGACTGTTCATAGACTACATGCGAGCTTATTTGGTGGAGGTCATATGTTTCATTTGCATAAAGCCAACTTTATTTGCAATAATGTATCTGATTTTAAAGGCAAGTTTGCAATTCATTTTTAAGATTGAAATAACATAAAGATAATAATAACAAAGCGAAAGATAAACAACCTAGAAGTGACTATCCCAATAGTCACCACAACAATAGCACGAATCCCAGTTCGTACCACCCATCAAGTTTTAATTTAAATGTTGTAGTCTAACTCTTGAAAAGCTTACCCAAGCGTGTCCATCACCTAGGGCGAGGCTATTCGAATAGTTTTTAACCTGCGGGTGTACCATGTATCCACACTTGAGACATCCTTTAAGCCAAAGCACACTTCGAAGGTATGCAAGCACACTAAGTCCTACGAGACTGTTTCCAATATTGTGTATCAACCCGAGCAGCTCGTATGGGTAGAAACACCATACGCTTACATGGTAAAGCCGAAAAGACAACTACCCACTCGGGATAAAGCTTTTGGACAACTACCATGCTCCCACCTCCATCCCTCCTGCGACCTCCTGCGACCGGAGCCAATACACGCCAAAGTACTAGGTCAAGAGAGGTCCCATATACTCTAGTGTGGTTATGCGCGAAATGCTGGATAAAAATTCACTCACAAGATGTTCGGTCCTTAATTGACCGGGCACCTTTCGATCACACCCAAAGATCACACCATTCTTACCATTGTGCGCGTCCAAATCATTTTTGTTTTTGGTTTTAGTTTTGCAAGTAAGCATAGCGAAATCAGAAACATAAAGTTGTAGTAAATTTTGTGTGATCAAGGTTACCGACTAAAGTCGATAACCGCTTGATTCTCTACCGATAGCTAAGCATATCTAAGCAAGTTGACCGGATCTACTAAGTGACAAGAGATCATCCAATGATCTCTAATCACAGACAAATAACCTAGGCTCGGTAGTAGAGATCAATATTTTGACTACAGGATATGCATCTACGGATTTAACTAATCAATTTAACACAAATTAAGCGATGCATACATACAATTGAAACAAAATATTAGACTTTAAAATCTTGGGATAAATATGATCAAGCGCTTGCACAGGCTCTTGTTGCTCAATATGGTGCGGAGGATCGTCCTCGGGGTTGCATAAATATCGAAGCCTAACGATCGAACATAACGACAAATAAGAACGAATAACACCGACAAAACTCAAACATTCAACAACATCAAACAAGCCAAAACTCACACAGCAGCCTAAGCATGAAATAATAGAATTTTAGAAGCAGAGAACAAATCATTTTAAGTTATTAGCAATTTTCTATGAATTTTCTAAGCTAAAAACACAACAAGTCACTAGTTAATTACTTAACAAATTTTCATGAACAGAACCAGTGTATAAAATCTATCCTAATAGTTAGTATACTGAAAATGAAATTTTACAGAATTGGGTTCATTTAATTTGGACAATTATTGGAAGAGATATGCATTTTCTAATTTAGAAGATACATAAGACATCATTTTATTAGCTAACAGATTTTTGCTACAGAGACATGGGTGAAGTTAATTTTATCAAATAGCACACTTAAAATGAAAATTAACAGCACTGGTTTCATACAATTTGGATAAAAATTGAATTAGTTATGCATTTTCTAAGTTTAAATGAATTAACAGTGCAACAGAAAAGCATTTCAGAAATACTAAAGCACTTAATACTTCTTCTACCGACCTTGCGGCTAGCCCGACCAGCGACAGCGGGGCGCGAAAACGCGACGAGGCGGATTGCGCATAAGGTGGCGTCGGCGTATTCTAAGAATACGTCTTTGACATATCAAAGTGTACTTCTAACATATACTCACGAGAAATACGCTTGCCGGCGGAAAAACGCATTAATAACACTACACCACCCCAACCGACATTCGGGCCCACATGACGAGACACAAAGTGAAATGCAGCGGTTGGATTAAGCGATTTCTAAACGTGATTAACCAAGAGGCCCACCAATCGAGACTCGGCTAGAACGAGGTTAGCGCTAACTAAGCCAGCGGCGGCTCGCCGGCACGCACGACGGGGGCGGCGCGGCGCGCGCGGTGATCTAGCAAACGGTGAGTTTCAAGGCGAGTGAGTGGCACCTCAAGGTTCGCAAAGACCTCACGAACCGGTGCGGTGGCGCGAGCCCAATGGTCGACGGAGATGAGCTCACGGCGGCGGGGCGGAGAAGAAATGCGGTGCTCGCGGAGAAGATGCTACGGACTTGGCGGCCGAGAAGGTGCGCCACGGGATCGCGGAGACACGAGAACGATAAGCCCACGATTTTGATGATGGAGGAGGGCGGTGGCGCCGGAATTGACACGCGGCGCTTTACCGAGCTTGGAGAAGAAGGCGTCGCAAAGCCTCGGTGAAGCACCAAAGAGTTAAACAAGGTCACGGTTAGACTTCGGTGGTCGATTGCGATCCTAAAGGACCAAAAGTCGATACTAGGAACTCACGAAACGCAGATGAGCTTGCGGGCGAGATCACCGGAGGCGGAGGCAGCGGACACGCCCGGCGATACATGCTGACACAAGAGCTCGAGATGGGAAAAATGGAGCGGCGAGAGAGTGGATCACGGCCAGTGCGGTCTCGGGCTCGGGGCGGCGCTAACACGGCGGCGTTGCTCGGGTTCTTCTCCGGCGGAAGGAAATTTGGGCGGAGAAAACACGAGAATGGGCGCGAAGGGTAGTGGATTGGCTCGGTGGGTAGATGAGATCCGACGATGCTTCACGGTGACACGAGGACAAAAAGGTGGCGGCGGCGAGGGCGTGGCAAGCATGCGCGCCGGCCGTGAGCTCGGTGAGTGCGGAGAAGATGAGTCGATCTTGGCGGTGGGACCCACATGTCGGCGGCGAGGCTAAGCGGTGCGAACGGAGGTTCTACTCGATCGGAAGATCTTGGCCGTTGGATCCGAGATGGGCGGTCGAGATTGATGTATGCATTCGGACGGTCGGTTGCGCATGCGGCGTGGATCGTTCGATTTGCATCGGACGGTCACGATCGATTGGACTCGCGCGCGTGCAGCTGGCGGTGCGACCGAGTCAAGTGGTGCGATGCAGTTTGAGTCGGACTCGGGTTCGAGCGACAAGCGATGTTTTCGATTTTTGATTTTAAAAGCTAAGAGAGTTTAGGAATTTTAGAGATAGATCCGAGCTCCAAAATTCCGAAATTTTTATGGTAGCTACTTGAGATGAGAACAACACTGCATAAATTTTCCAGAACTTTTATGCACTGAAAAGTTCTACAGAAAATTCTCAAGCATGCTGACCTAGGATTTGACCAGATTTTCAACTAGTTTGACTTGGCCATTTGAAATAGCAAATAAAATCTAAAAATTGTGAAATAATTCAGGGAGGTAGATAGGATGATCAAGATGATAGGAAAAATAATTTCAGAGGATGATCATAAGTTTGAAAGCTAAGAATCTGATAACAACAATTTCCAATCACAAGAATTAAATTCTAAAAATTGGAAATTGCTAGGGAAAATTGTAGAAACTTTCAAATGATTTGAAGAGACAACAAAAGTTTTTATTTCTCCTCAAAATTTTACATTTGAAATACAAACCCTAAGTTAGGGCTGTTACATCGGCCTCCACCAGGTTATTCCAGTTCCCGTCGGGACGAGAGTGCCTGACTCTGACCACGCGTGAGTTGCACACATTACATGCTAGAATATGTTTTCAGCAGTTATGCTATGACGACTTGTAATTGCAGTGGTACATTTTGCAGGCATAGTAGGAGGGGTGGCACCAGGACACAGTGGCCGGCGAAGATGGAGTCGTGGGTGGGGCAGTGGGCGAATGCCCACGAGGACTTGGTGCAGGAGGACGCCCCGTACGACCACAACTCGTACGACGAGTACCTCCACTCGTACACCCCGCGGACACGCACCAGGCTGGTGCATGTCGTCGACCCTCCCCCCGATCGCGGAACTTGCACGTTACGGTATGTACTATCGTGTTTTAAAATGTCTGAGTACGGTTACCTCGATTATAGGTTTAACGCTTTCATTTTCTCCTTACAGACGGACATCACCATCGGCATTGCCACCGACCGGCAGTCCATCCTGGACAGGGCTACCATTAGTGTGGAGGTGACATGCGACAAGCTACTACAGTTTGTCTGTCGGGCCTACAGTGCAGCTAGGCGTGCCATTTCCCTAACGTCACGCAGGACAGTCCAGAAGGTAGCCATGTCGGCACATACTCTGAGGCCTACATGTCCTACAGCCCAGTCAGGAGGCTCAGGAGGTACACGTCCTCGTGCCCTGCTTGCGCCTGCTCCTTGGTAGCCTGGATCGTATGGGTGGGCACGTGGGTATGCAATGCCACAGCCACCACCCCTATCGTCGTTCTAGTATCCTATCTTCCCAGACCCGTATGGTCAGTACGGCTGGTTTGAATTTTTCTCATGCGTGGCCCCCGACTCAGGTACGTTTCTTCTCTTCAGGTTTGTGATCATCGATATATTGTACAGATTAAGATTATTTGTCTTGCAAGTTTCCAGGTCCAGCCGCAGGGACTTCCACTCTCCCCGCACATCGACATGGACACCTACTTCGCTGAGCCACTTGGGGATGTTAGGGGAGCAGCTGAGCCCGCACCCACCGAGGTTCTTTTCGGGTCACAGCTTAGCGGGCCCCTAGTGGTCACGCTGACACCGGTGGAGTCGACCCCCTTGGGAGCACGGATCAGCAGGCCTCCTGAGCGCCTTTCCCTATCTGGGCCTTAGCCCAGGCACCCCGCGCTTCGAAAGCCCAAGCGAGGGCGTACAAGTGGCCGCGGACCGGGTGTGGGACGTGGCGGCGACGGAGGAGGTGATGCGGGTGGCATAGCGGGTGGCCAGTAGGGGGTATTCGTTGTGCTGTGTGTACTTCTGTTATTTGTTTACATAGTGTGGTTCGTGATTACTATGAGGTAGTTGTGTATGCATTCCCTCTAGCATTTTCTGTAACTTGTATTATGTGTTTACGTATTCTACTTCGTAGATATTACGACATGGTTGTCTATGCGTTCCCTCCGGTATTGTTTTATTTCTTATTCGCAGATTAATTTTGTACGGTCACGTCACTATGCAAAGCTGACTCGCCAGGTCACGTCACAGCGCAAAAGCTGACTCACCGGGTCACGTCGCTGCATGGAGTCGTCGAACGGTTCAGCGACTATCAACCATTGGGCCGGTATTTGCTGCCAAGTCGTCCAACGCTTCAGCGACTAGTACACACGTGTCGCTCAACCGTTGGGCCCGTACCACTTGTCAGGTCGTCCAATGCTTCAGCGACTATAAGATCATATAGAAAGCCAGACCGGGTCCTGTCATGGTTTCTTTCGCCATTTCTCTCGGCAGACAACCAGAGCAGAGCAGATCGTGAGAGGAGAAAAGGGGGGTAATAGAAGGATGGGAGGAGTGAAGAGGGGAAGAAGGTCGGAGTGGGAGAAGTGGAGGAGCTCGAGAGAGGCAGAGAAGGGGAGGGGAGGAGCTCGAGACGTGAAAGAGAAAGACGAAGCAAGCTCGTTGATTGGAAGAGAATGTCTCCACATGAAGATAATAGAATTGATTATTCGTATTCTCGTCCAAATGTAGGCGGCATGTAGCTACTTGTTGGTTTAACACGTATTTGGGGAAAGTATGTCTAGAAATCGCTTGTTCTAATGTTTTAATTTTTTGTAGTGATAAATCAATCATGTCGGAGCCCACAGTATTGAAAGTGCATTACGGTGTTGGTACGGTTTGTGAAGGTCCATATGGTGTTGACCTAAGTGGTTTCCAGCAAGTAACTATGGTACATCCGGACGGGGAGAATGCTCGAATCGGAGAAGTCCTATACTAGCTCACTAGAAGCTTCTCCTTAGACCGCGAGGTGTGTAGTGTCTTCGTACAAGGGCTTTGGAGCCGGTCAGCCACAGACATTCGGTGGGAGTTGAGAAGCCTGATGCGCACGACTGTGTGGAAGGGATTTTTTGAAGGCTGCAGGCGTCGTGGCTACGAGTGCGTGCTACTCGTGCAACCATGTCCGAAGGGAGTCGTCGGAGGACCTCGGATGGCTCTCATGGGGTTGGTAGGAGCAGGTCCCATGAGGTGACCGATGTTGCAGAGGCACGAGAGGACGAGGGGACCCATGTTGCTGAGGCAGAAGAGGAATATCGTACACCGCACGCTCAACCCAGTGCACCGATGGATGCAGGTGAGCAAGTGGAAAACATAGTGCATCAAATGGGGATCGATGACTTGGCGGCCGGGTGGAGGAGGAAGCTTTAGAAGAGGACGGTGATGACTCTTCTGAGGAGGATGAAGGTCCCATCCCGTAGGAATGGAATAGGATGGACGTTGAGGATCTTGCTGTGCACGACGAGCATGAATCACCATGGGAGTACCATGGGACGAAGGTTCAGCTTCGTGCAATGTTTCCTGACAATGGATCACTGCAAGATGCCATTAAGTTGTGGGCCTTGTCCATGCATCCGCCATTTGGTGTACTGAAATCCAGCCAGGAGCAGTACACCATGGTCTGCGCACAGGTTGGGTGTCCGTGGCGTGTGCACGCACGGACACCCAAGTATGAGACTCACTGGATTGTCTCTAAGGTGGAGTGTGGGGACCCCGGTAATTATCTCCATAAGACCGAGATTAGACAAGGTCTTAGGGACATAATCACGGGTCTCCGGTAAATGAATTCCAATTTAACTCTATCCAAGTGAGAGGCTTAGCCGAATACTAGAGCCTCAACAATCATGCGCGCTGCTCCTTTGCGAGCGCTACATGATTGTCGATTCTCTTTCGATTCGAAGCACTACACTTAGTGAGTTAAATGGGAATTCATCAACAACGAGTATGACTTATATTGGCTCCCAAGATCAACGACCAATATACTCATACTCTCATCCAACGTTGATTACATCCATACAACGCATACAACAAGAGATCAAAAGACATCTTGCATAATAGTCAAAGTCTCTGACTTATTACATACGGCCGACCGGCCAAATTCAAAGTAAAGTATCAAGTAGCGTGAAGCAAATATATAAAGCAAAAGACCGGTAGTGGTATGCCCATCACCCATCGACAACCGATGGGAGTTAAATGATAGCACACTACTCGTTAGTGTCACCCAAGTCAACACTAACAAGATCGTCGGACTCATAATCTTCCTCACACGAAAAGGCCAAGAAACATCCGGTGAGTACAAGTGTACTCGCAAGTCTTACACAAATAAAAATAGTTATGCATAAGGGTCATTCAAAGGATGGCTCGTATTGGTTTAGTTTTGCGAAAGAGGCATAGCGATTAACATCCTACATATACTAGTTTTCATGTGCCCATTTAAAATCAGCTTTGAAGTAGAAGTAAAGCATATAGTAAAGCATTTCAATAATAAACAATTGAATCATGCAAAGACCAAAGTGGCAGCCCACTTTGATGTACTAAACACATGAACATCCCGTTCATGACGAATACCAAGTTCACCCACAATTTTAGTTAAAAGTCTAACAATAGTAACTCCCGAACTCAAGCGGTTGTCCATAACCGTGGACACGGCTATTCGAATAGATTGATACCCTGCAGGGGTGTACTACTTTACCCACACGACTTGATTAGCCCGTAAGCCTCGGAGGCCTCGAAATAGCACACTTCCTATGGTATGCGGTAGGGTAAATCAAGATCTGATCATTTTCAGAAGAAAGCCCTATTGAGCTAAGTCCCCTTGTGAGATGGTTCCTTGCCTAGTACAAGCATCGATAGCACTTGCTAGGGGCTCACAAGTTATATTGGACGTCTGATGCAATCAAAACAAGTAAAATTGGTGCTCCCTTGCACACTATAAAGGATTACATCGGCTCCTAAGGAACATAGGATTTCACGGTCGCTATGCCCCTTACACCACCAAGGACTTAACACAATAAAACCCTCCCCCTACTTAACCATACAGCACCCATATATCGCGTGTGGCAGCACGAGTGTACTTGAATCAACGACGTTACCAAAGTTCGGTCCTCAATTGTCCAGACAAGTCCTTCCACTTACCCAATGCTCGTGCACAAAGCACCATCACTAACCAACACTTGTCCAGACCAAAAGCTCATTTAAAAAAAGACAAAGTTTATCTCGTAAAACAGATACAAGGATCTGAAACAAAGTATATAAAGAAGGTTGTGCGTATCCAATAATTGTCGGGTTAGCCCCGGCAATCAAACTACCGTATCTAGACATGCATGACTAAGCAACCCATATTCAATAATCATTACATCCTATCTTAAGCATGTAGGTACTGGCATAATTCAAGATTAACCTCAAGCATAGGACATAACTAAACTGCACATCACAAGAATATTTACATAATCCAAAATAGCTTGCAAGCAATTATCATTGCACTAACTTAACCAAAACTGGGATCAAATATGATGCAAAAGAAAGTTCAAATGATGCTTGCCTTGCTGGTACAGTAGCTGCTCACTCTCGGTAGCGTAAGTGTCGATATCAATATGCTCGGGATCTATATAATTATAACATCAAATAAATACCGAGAAAACAACTCAAAAACCAAAATGCTCAAAAATGCATGATTTTTCTACAGTAGTTAGGTCATGATTTTAGATGGATTTAGGTAAAATAATTATTCCATTTGGAGTGATGAATTGGAAGTTATGCTATTTTGAATTTCAGGTTTCATTAACCCTAAGTTATGTAATTTAATTATTTGGCCAAAATTTGTAGAACAGTGGTGGGGTAAAGGATTACATAGGTAAATAGGTAATATTAAGACAAGTTCAAAACAGTTGAGTTTGTCCTATTTGGAGTTTTTATGATTTAGTTATGTATTTTCAAAGTCATCAGCCTTTTATAGTATAACAATAATAGAGTTAAAGATTATATTCTCCCAAATATAGTTTCTGTGACAGAAGTAATATGGAGACCATTTTTAGAATTAAGTTCACTGAAAATGAAAATTATCAAAAGTGGCCTCACTGTTTTTGGAGTTTCCAATAATTACTTATGCATTTTTGAAGTTATCAGTCCTTTTCCTATTGCAACAATAATGGTTTTAATGGATTAATCTCCAAATAAAGCTCTCTGCTATAGAGACATGTTTGAAACCAATTTTAATATAAATTTCATTAATAATAGAAATTACCAGAAGTGGTTTCATTCAATTTGGAGTTAAAATCAATTAGTTATGCATTTTAGAAGTTAATACCAATTTTCAATGTATAAGTTAATAGATTTCGAATTTCATAAAGTATTTATTACTTTTTCTACCGACCAGCTAGCGCGCAGCAAGCGACAAGGGGCTGCGGCGCAAGACCCCACTGACTCGTGCGCGACAAGTGGAGTGCGCTTGTCGATGGCCCACGGTGACGCGCGCGCGCATGCGAACAACGGCCATGCTTGTGAGCCGTTGGATTAAGATCCAACGGTCCAAGATCATGGCGCGTTCGAGACGACCCGATCGGCCCAACCGATCTTGACCGTCGATTTCTAATCCAACGGTGCACAAAGACTCTAGCGCGCGGGACAACAAACACACAAAGCACATGTTTAAAGTTTTGGGCCCACACGTCGATCCACTCAAGCGTTTAGTCCAACGTCTTTGGTTTTCCGTGCGTGGGCCCGCATGTAAGTGATTCTTTAGCGTCGCTAAGACAGTGATTAATTGCTAATGATTATCATTTAATCCTAATCATTTGCTACAGTAAGTGTCCGAGTACGACAACGGAATCTCAGCCCCGCGCGCTTCACCGGCGGCTCGCCGGCGCTGGGCGCCACGGCGGCGTGAACCAAGGGTAGGTTTAGGTGCACAATAATGTTGCGCTCCCAATGGGAGTAGTCTCGACGGCGGAGCCGGCCTGTACCGGCGGCTAGCCGGAGTTAAGCGACGGCGATAATCGGCAAAAGTGTACCACGGCAAAGAGAGCTCCGCACTCAAACCAAAGAGTTCTGAGGTCCTAAGGACTAAGAGTAAGCTACCTGAGCTAGGAGAGGGCCTGGGGAAGCTTGGAGATGGCTGGAGCAGTGACGGCGTGTGAGGACCCCGATTTATTCAACTTGTAATGCTTAGCCTTCCGTTGACCCTAGCACCACAAATCGAATAAACCAAGCCTCGAGATATGTATACTTCCCAGAAATGCAGTATACACACCCCGCTACAAAATCATGCATCAATTCCATACAACTCATAATAACAAGTCTAGCCAAAGACGTACAATAGATAAAATTATTACAAAAGAGAGGCCAACCGGCCAAGAACTAAAAGAACAGCGGAAACGAAATGCCATAAGATGGCTAAGACAAAAGCCAACCGGTTGCCACACACCCACAAGGCAAACCGACCGGGCCGCCAAGCTAGTCGTCCACACCGAAGCAAAACTCACCAAAGTCAATCCCTTGGGGATTAACCTTCTTCCTCTGCAACAATTAAGCAAAGCAAATGAGTACAAAAATGTACTCGCAAGACTTACGGGTAACAAAGCCTAGTTACTACTATATGCAGGCTTTAATCAAAGGAAAAGACTCAAGGTTAATTTTCAGCATAAAGCAAGTTTTATTTGCAATAGATAATATGTTGAAGGCAATTTTGACAATCTGAATTTTATTTGCATAAATAACAGCGGGAAGATAAAGTAATGACACAACGATATCCTGGAGATGACCAACCCGATGGCCACCACAACAATAGCACGAGTTACCCACTCGTACCACCCACATCAAGTTTTTATTTTAAAAATGTTGTAGTCTAGTTCTTGCACGACCTTACCAAGCATATCCATAACCTAGGACGAGGCTATTCGAATAGATCAAAAACCCTGCAGGGGTGTACCAATGTACCCACACTTCAGACCGCCTTTTCGCCAAGCTATTAAGCACACTTCCTTTGGTATGCCAAGACGACTAAGTCCTACGAGGCGTTTCCAATGGAATCGTTAATTAAGAGTCGCACTTATGGGGTTTACCCTTAGTGGTCGGCCAGTGAAATAGACCATTAGGACCATACGTTGTGGTGGAGTCAAGCAAAGCCGGGAGTCATTAGCCATTTAGGGTAACGCTAGCCGGACATTACAAGACCCCAGTCGGGGTGGAGGACCTAGAAAGGAACCACCCCGGTCACACCCTTGTGATCCTTTTTCTCTATAAACTACAGCCAGCGACTCATTAATTAATGCATCCCAAAGTACTAATTCAAGAGAGGTCCCATACCCTCCAGTGTGGTTAGCACGCAAATGCGCTTGGCTTAGTGACACAAGTAACTCGGTCCTTACATGACATGGGCGACATCCTTCAAACCCGGGGGAGCCTGATGAACCACAGCCCCCCGTGCACGCTGAACCCGTGCACCCACCCAGAAACAACCAAGTTTCGCCCACGTCCAAACCATTTTGCTTTCAGTTTTTGGTTTTCACAAGTAAAACATAGCACCAAGGCTGAAATCATGAAGTCATAATAAGTTTGTGTGATCAAGGTTATCGACAAGTCGATAACCGCCCAATTCTACCGGTAACTAAGCATTGCTAAGCATCATATCGTAAAGACAAATAAAAGAACATAATTCATTCACCGGGCTCTAATTCACCAGTGAGAATAATAAACTATGGCAGTGGCAGGGGTGAACAATTTTAAGGCAACAATGCAATAGGCTTAACTACCTCTAGTCGACAAAATTAACTTTGACACAAGAAGCATGCATACTTAGTTTTTACAAACAAGATATTAGAATTTAAACGTAGTAGGAGCAATATGATCAAATGATGTTACACTGCTTGCCTTGCTGGAAGTGCTCTTGCTGCAGAGGATTAATACTCAGGGTCCACAATAATCTCTCCGGAACCTAACGTGAAAAGCAACAAAACCAATAAGAAAGAGGAACCCAAACAAAACTCAACAGCAAAGTTTCTCCAAATACCATGAAATTTATACAGCAGCTAGAGGTCGATTTTAGACAAATTTAGGAACAAGAATCAAGTCATTTGGATTAGGTATGAAAAAGTTATGACTAAAACAATTTTCCTCAGCCTGAAAAATCCTAATTAAATTAATTTTGGTTACTGTTCATGGAGAAAATTTCTATAATGATCTAGAGTCTGAAATTTTTATGGTAGGTAGATAAGGTCACCCTAACAACAGCAAAACTGAGTTTGCACAAATTGGAGTTGAAATGAAATAGTTATGATTTTTCTAAGTTCTAAAACTAGTAGATCATTAATTTCGGTGGCAAGGATCATATGAAGACCTATTCTATATTACAGTACATTCCTAGTGGGTTTTAACAAAACTTAGTTTGCTCAGTTTGGAATTACAGAGAAAGAGTTATGCATTTTATAAATTTTCAATGAATTTCTAGACATCATTTTTCACTAAACAAGATCATGTAGTTAAAATCATTTTATGCTACATAACTGTGAGGACCCCAATTTATTTGGCTTGTGATGCTTAACCAACCACCTGGTCCTAGCATCACAAATCAAATAAACTGATCCTCGAGATATGTATACTTCGAGCGATATACACACCTCGTTACAAAATTAGACATCAACTCCATTCCAAACATAGAGTCCAAACACCACACTACCAAACGGAAGATAAACAAATAGAAGAGTTATTACAGACAAGGCCGACAGGCCACAAGGTACACAAATAGACAAGAATGACAAATGAAGCAAAGTGCCATAAGATGGTTATAAACAAAGCCAATCGTGCCTCCAACCCACAAGGCATCGGACCGACCGCCAAGTCTAGTCGTCCACGAAAGCGGCAACACGACTCACGTAAGTGAGGCCCTTGGGGCTCACCTTCTTCCTCTGCAACAAAACATTAAGCAAAGCACACGAGTACAAAGATTGTCTTTGTACCCAAAGACTAACGTGTGAACTAGCAGACCTGTTCATATGCTACATGCAAGCTTGTTTGGTGGAGGCCATATGTTTCATTTGCATAAAGCCAATTTTCATTTGCAATAATATAATACAGTAGAAGGCAAGTTTGCAATTCGTTTTTAATGTTGAAATAACGGTAAAGATAATAATAACAAAAGAGAAAGATAAACAACCTAGAAGTGACTATCCCAAAAGTCACTCCAACAATAGCACGAATCCCAGATTCGTACCACCCATCAAGTTTTAATTTAAATGTTGTAGTCTAACTCTTGAAAAGCTTACCCAAGCGTGTCCATAACCTAGGACGAGGCTATTCGAATAGTTTTAACCCTGCAGGGGTGTACCACTGTACCCACACTTTAGACCGCCTTTAAGCCAAAGCACACTTCCGAAGGTATGCTGGCACAGCTAAGTCCTACGAGACTTTTTCCAATATTGTGTATTAACTACGAGCCGCTCGTATGGATAGAAATCCATACGCTTACATGGTAAAGCCGAAAAGACAACTACCCACTCAGGATAAAGCTTTTCGGACAACTACCATGCTCCCAACACCATCCCTCCTGCGACCTCCTGCGACCCGGAGCCAATACACGCCAAAGTACTAGGTCAAGAGAGGTCCCATACCCTCTAGTGTGGTTAGCACGCAAAAATGCAGATAACAATCCACTCACAAGATGTTCGGTCCTTAATTGACTCGGGCACCATTCCAGTCACACCCAGATCACACCAACATACCGTTGTGCCCAAGTTTTGTTTTCATTTTAGTTTTCACAATTAAACATAGCAAAATGCTGAAACATAAAGTTATAGCAAATTTTGTGTGATCAAGGTTACCGACTAAAGTCGATAACCGCCCAGATTCTCTGATAGCTAAGCAAGTCTAAGCAGATTGACCCGGATCTACTAAGTGACAAGAGATCATCCAGCGATCTCTAATCACAGCAAATAACCTAGGCTCAGGTAGTAGAGATCAATATTTTGCCTACAGGATATGCATCTACAGGGTCTAGCTAACCATTTTAACACAAATTAAGCGATGCATACATACAGCTGAAACAAAATATTAATCTTTAAAATACTGGGATTAATCATGATCAAACTGCTTGCCTGACTGCTGTTGCTCAGAATGCTCAACCTGTTGCAGAGGATCGTTCTCAGGGTTACCGCAAATGTCGAAGCCTAACGATTGAACAAATAACAGCGAATAAGAACGAATAACACCGGCAAAAAAAAATATCAAACATTCAAATACAAACACAGATTCATACACAGCAGCAAGACCATCACAACAGGAATACAAAATAGCTGCTACAGAGATGCTTCAAATTAGACATGCTTTCATGATAGATCTATCCACTCACTTGATTTACCAAGTTAACCACAAAATCAATCCTCTTATATGTTTTAATCTTTCTACCGACTTTGATGGTGATTGTGTGCACATCTATTAACTAAGCATCAGAATAACACAATAGAAGTAACTAGCTATTCTAATGCCACCATTACTGACACGACTTCATTTAGGCCTACAATGTGCTTCAAGAGGACAACTACTATCTTATCTATCAACTAATAGACGCTAAGGCATTTTCTAATTAAGTTTGGGTTTGAAAAATATTTCACTCTCTGCACACCTAAGCAACATACCAACATATTGTAAGGTTATCAAAATTCAGCATGCTACTACTCCAAACCTTACTACGATAAATCAAAAATGCGAGACAATCAACATGATCATCTAACTATCCCTTTGATCAATCATGACAACCAGAGTTTTGAAACTTAAAGATGATAACTAAATGATTTCATGCTAACCACTACAACAAAAGGGAGTCAACCAGCACTTCAAGAATCCAAAGCATAAGCATGAAACTAAAATCTAGTTACTGACAACAGAAACGACAACAGGAAACAATTACAGAGAACAACACTAAAATACTTTCAAACTTCTATTACCAATTTTGATCATGCAATGAGAATGAACTAATGAACAATTATAAGCATGATTAGCAGCTAACTACAAAGCTTAAGGGAGGTGGGCCCCACTGTCAGCCACAACAGCAACAGGGAGCTCAAGGAAGAACAGGGGAGGCTCGGGCCGATCTGGAGCAGTGGTGGCGCGGCGAAGGTGAGCTCAAAAATGGGTCACCCAGAGTGAATGGAAGCTAGGGGTGGCAGCGGTGTGGCTTGAGCGGCACCGTGGCGGCGCGGCGACAGCTCGCGGCGCCGGCCGTGGAGGTGATAAGGCGGCGGCGCTGAGAGGAAGGCGATGAAAACTAGTGTGCGCGCGAGCATCGGTGAGGCTCGAGAACTCACCGGTGTGCTTGGCGGCGACGGAGAGGCACCGGCGTGGCTTGGCGGCGAGCTGCGGCGGCGCAAGGCGATCAGCGGCAGCGAGCTCGAGGCGAGCGAGAGGACAAGTGAGTGACCGGAGAAGGAAAGTGGAGTCGGCGGTGCTCACCGGCGAAGAATTGAGCCGAGCTCACCGGAGAAGACGCGGCGGCGGAGAGGCGGTTTCGGCGGACTTGGAGAAGAAAGCCTACGCGTAGCTCCACGCACGATGAAACCGAAATTTCTTGAGGTTTACTTCCGTGGAGGTGGAACACACCGTGACGCGGTCGGCGATGGTCGGAGCTCACCGGGCGGTGGCGCTGGCGCGGCGCGGCGACGCTCCGGCTCGGGCTCGGTGGAGAAGAAAGACGATGGAGAAGAAAGCGGCGTAGGAAAACCCTCGGTGGCTTTTGTAGGAGCGGCGAGGCAGCGAGGTGAGACGGTGGGCGGTGAAAAGACCGGTGAGGCGAGGTGGCGGCGTGCATGCG